>JARWKJ010000014.1:3548663-3773663 GCA_029959095.1 Rhinichthys osculus | reverse complement strand
TCATCACCCATATATTGTTAAAGATTTTGATTTTGTAATCATATTGCACAACTATGCTTGGAGTCGAATGTTTTATTTGTGATAATAACGCAATGAAACATGCCAAGTTGTGCCGACATCATTTTTGACCAGGCTGTCATACAAACACAAGCCAAAACACAGGCAATGAAAAATTAATAACTGATTATGTGGTAGTCAATTTAGCCTTTTGGCCCAAATAATTTTGTCAGATGAACACTTAAAATCCCTCATTTAAATTTATAAAATGTTTCCTCATAATTAGATGGTTTACACGAACTTGTAGGGTTAATGAAAACAAATACCGCCTCCAAACCTCACTCTGCCCACTACTGTACACCTGTACAAGCCTTGTTTGACCCCTGAACCAGTGACCAGAAGTGAACAACACCGACTCACCTAGGGACAATCCATGCATCCTGCGTTTAACCAAAGGAGAGAGTTTTCCACTCTTCCACATGTCCTCAAAAAGCTTCAGACGCCTTTCTACATCATCACAGATCTGTTTCTGGAAAATAAAAAGACAGTCACAAGGAGACAACAGGAACAGGAACATCTCAAAGAGATTTGCTTTATGTTATGTGACTGGTACACTTGTTCCAAACTCTGTGTGTGTTTTATATTGTTAAAACCCAAACAATACATTTTCGTGTTGGTTTTCCGAGTGGTTTTCCAAAGGTACTGCCCTATAGATATTTTTAATATTACCTCATAATTTGGCAGCGGGTTTATTAGACTACTGTCACTTTAAGACCTGACGCACGGATCCGTTATACTGTCACACATGCGCTTCTTTCTCAGCGGTTTACGTTCACTTAAAACATGACTGTGTTTATGTGAATACTCACTAGGTATAGGCATTTTGACATTATTTTGTGTGTATTTGACCGTTTAAGCGCAGTAAGCAGCGAAAAAGAGTTCAATTTAGTGCTGAGAGGCGGCTTTATGAGCGCGAACTTTGGGTTTGACAACAAAATCTGCAGGAATAAGCAAAATTATGCACAATACGTGCAATCCCACGCAGACATTCAAGCCCTGTAACAGCAACAATATTGGTTTAATATTTCAGATGCCTTTTTAAAAGACTCTGGGCTTCTTCGTCCGAAAACAAACGAAAACTTTTAAGTTTTGAATTGTTTAATTTTTTTGCTTTATCGGAGGGGGATGAAACTTGGTGACTTTTGTTGTATTACCTATGTGAACACACACAAAAAATCAAGGAGATGATTCTGATGTGTTAAAGGGTCGTAAAAAAAATGGGAAATACGAAAAAATAGGAAAACTCAGAAACTTTTGGTGGTACAAACTACAGATCAACCACTGTGCAGAAAAAAAAGTGTACAGCAATGAAGGGGTGACTCTAAAACATTAAGAGTGCAAATAAGACACCCCCCTCACACACACACACACACACACACATATACAGATAAACTGGCAAGACTGCAACAGCAAATTTGTAGAATATACAAAATAAAATCAATAAATGAAAAGAAAATCTCGCTCAAATGCACACGCACACACACACACACACACACACACACACACACAGAGAGAGATAAGGCAAGACTGCAACAGCAAATTTATAGAATATGCAAATTAATGAATTAAATTAATAAAAAATACCAATTTATTAAAAATGTCTGTATAAAGTGTTGTGAATTATCACTAACCATCCCTTATTTTGTTCAATTATTTGAATACTGAGTAACAAAAATGTTTGCATTGTGTTCCCTTTCTAACCAAATGCTATAGTTTGATTGTAATCATAATGCAAAACCTGATACTTAACTAAAAAATAGTTAAAAAAAATAAAGAAGTAGTCTTTTAGAATATCTAAATGTATATCTTAATAAATAAAAAAAACGAATAAGATAGAGAAATCATGTCTAAAACAACAATAGGAATCAAAAAGCCTTTCTATGTATTTATATAGGAAGCTATGGGAGCCTACTGGCGGTTACAGGACATGACACATTTATATATTTTTAAAGCCACTATATGACACTCTTCTCACTTGAAAATGTTTTTTGAAGGCCTAGACTCTATTTTTATGTCAAATGTTGCATTTATTTAAAAAATTTTTTTATATATTAATTCTAATGGAAAAAATAGCTCAAATTATATAATGAATGCAAAGTATCATAAACTCTAAAAATTCTAAACAATAATTAGAAAATATTATAGAACAAAAATATATTTCATTGGTTATCCTGGGAAAAAATAAAGTTAAATTTTAAGGCTTCGACCGTTTTTAACCGGGAGGAAGCTAAGTGTAACCCATTTGCGAAGAAGCCCAGAGGGTAAAAGACTACAATTGAATAATGTATAAATCATACAAAGTATCATATACAAAGTAGCCATCAACTCGTTACACTCCACTGCTGAAATGTCAAGCCCTGCTGGTGCAGAACCAAAAACATTTCTTAGTAATTTTACTCCCATTGGTTTATGCTCTGAACTTTATTTCCAACATTGCACAGAATGACTTTACCTTCACAGTATGTCTACATGCGTTCAACGCCCAATACAGCGGCTCTTGCACGTCCTCGATGCGTGGCTCCGTCTCCAGCTCTGCGCTTCCCTCTGAAGGGATTCTGGCACTCGTGGGAGCAGGAGTGATGCTGTCCAGCGGAGGAGGAGGAGGAGGAGCGTTTACTCCCCGGGGAGGCGTAGTCCCCGCCACTGGTGTCGACAGCAGCTCTGATCCTGGACCTAATCATTTAGATGACACTTTATTAGGGCCACATTCCACTAGTTATAAGTAACATGTCAACTAACTCTCATTAGAGTAGACTGCTAGGGTTCGATTAGCAGAATAGGTTGACATGTAGTTGCAGAATGTCTGTTGAGGAGCATCACAATAAACAGTTATTAGATATTAAGCAGACAGTCTATTAATACTCTATTGACTGACAGTTGATATGCACATGCAAAGTTGCTTATAGTTAGTAGACTGTCTAAAGTGAAATAAAGTGTAACAATAGATTAAATTCGTTTTGTGTTATGAAGTTGCAGTTGAATTACACTTAAAAACTTGAATTACCTCATCTCATTTCTCATCCCTACACTGTATTGTCTGTGGTAAAAGTTTTTTTTTTTTAATTCATCCAGAATGTGGCCCTATAATAAACCACTTTACATTTATGCTAATATTTTGAGGTATAAAAAAAATCCTTCAAAGGCCAAAGAGTCATACGTGTAACAACTTCCACAAGAGAAAATGAATGTGCCTTTAATGTACATGTACCTTGTAACACGCTCTAGAGAACAGTTTTAGTTTCAAGAGATTTAAACACCCCTTAAAACCAAAATTAGTTGAGCGCCATCATGACACAAAGATGGCCATTGTGGTAAAATTAAAATAAGAACTGGGAAGAATTTGAAATACATAGAGATTTTAAAAAAAATGATTTACTTATATTTAATTTTTTTTTAAATATTTATTTATTTATTATACAACTGAACCAGTGAGATGGACTGACCCTACGGATGTTAATGTAAGCTGGGATTCATTGAGATTAATAGCACCTATAATATTATTAATCAAGATTACGGTAAACAGACAACTTTGTGATGAATTAGTTATATATTTTAATCAAATCAAAGCCCAAGAACAGATGACACAATCCATACAGTATTATAATACAATTAGCCATTTGTTGCAAACATGTACAGAGGGGAATCAAGTCAAGTCATCCTCATTTATAACGCGCTTTTAACAGTGTAGATCGTCTCAAAGCAGCTTTACAGAGATAAACATACAATTTAAGGTAACAGAGATTGGTTTGGTTTTATAGCGGTTCTTGAATAATGTTATTTCCAGCTAAAGTTAGTTTAGATTGATTCACTTCCGTCGAAATGATCATTTGTTATTAAATTAGGGTCCGCTAAGACGACGGCGTTCTCTCTAAACAGACTTTAAACTGAACCTGTGATAAACGCTGATGGCGTTCACATGCGCATTAAGAACTGATTCTATAGTTATGTGCGCAGGTTTGTAATTCCATACAAACCATGACTAAACAAACTACTTGTCTAAACAAAATTCAAAATCAAGAGAAGGTTTAATCAGCGGGATGAGCTTGACCTGTGAGTTGGGGCGCATGTACCCTCTTGTTGAGAAGACTTCGCTTCGGTCCTCCTGGATCTTTCTGCAGGCCGTAGGAGAACTGCGGCGGGTCGTTCCACCCATGCTCCTGATTGCCTGAGGAGAAAACAAAATTATCTGACATGATTTTCCACAACAGAGAGTGAAAACGTCTCTGGTTACTTGCGTAACCTATGTTCTCTGAATAGGGAACGAGACGCTGCGGAAAGCGCAGTGGGATATTCTCTGAATGTGCCGATTGTCTGAAGCCTTATAGAATCACGCCAATTCATTGGCTGATGGCGTCCGCGCGATATGGCTCCGCCCCGACGCTCTTACGTCGCATCATTACATTTTCGCGCGCGCGCCATCTGCTCCTCAGATTTCTCTGCCGAAAAGAAACTGTCAGCAGCGCGAGGAGCTTGGCCGCTAACGCAGCGTCTCGTTCCCTATTCAGAGAACATAGGTTACGCAAGTAACCAGAGACGTTCTCTTTCATAGGTTCACTCAACGCTGCGGAAAGCGCAGTGGGAACGGACTACCAAACTCGCCAAGCTAGAGCGCTCTTATAACTGGTAGATAAAAGAGACAACGACCGAAATGAGTTCAAACAGAAAGAACCTGGGAACCCGGGGTCATGTCAAGATCCTAGCTATAGAACCTTACAAAAGTGTGTGGAGAGGACCAGCCTGCCGCAACACAAATATCCTCCAAAAGTGCTCCTCTGAAAAGAGCTTGAGAAGATGCTACACTTCTGGTGGAATGTGCTTTAATGCTAAGAGGTGAAGGCAAGCCACGCACCCCGTAAGCCAACGAGATAGCCTCTGTGACCCAGTGAGAAATCCTCTGCTTTGATGCAGCAAGCCCACGGCGGCTAGCACCGAAGCAAACCAGAAGCTGGTTAGATTTCCTCCAACCGCCTGAGCGGTCTACATATATCTTAAGAGAACGAACTGGGCAGAGCAAGTTAAGCTTCCTATCTTCCTCAGACGAAAATGGAGGAGGGTGGAAAGCGTTAAGGTTAACTACCTGTGAGCGGAAAGTTGAGGAAAGAACCTTGGGGACATACCCTGGTCTCGGCCTCAAGAAAACTTTGACCAGGACTGAGTAGAGAAGGTGAAATATGACCTGCACTTCGAGACACTCTGAGTGGCGAAGGTGACAGGGCAAGGAAAGGAGAGCTGGGAGGTGGGCAGAAACACTTGTGCGGTCTGACCCAACCTTGAGGAAGCAGAGGAGCTCTCCTTTTTCTGACCGGAAGGTCAGGAACGGCTCTGGGCCGCCGGAGCAGTCGGTTTGTCGGACCGCTTCAACTGGAGGCGCTTGTGAGGCCGTTGACGGAGAAAACGGGCGACCGCGGGCTCCCCAAACCGTGGTAGGTGGGGGATGCCCCGGTTCGCTTCTTCTGGAAGAGAACTCCGGTCTATGAGAGGGACGTTCTCTTTGGGGGGAGCAGAAGGTTCCCTAGCCCTCCTGGGCATGAACTGTCTGAACGCAGCCGATTGGGATTTGGAGGAGCGGAATTTCTCAACCACTGTGTTGACCGCCTCACCAAACAACCCCGTTTGAGAAATGGGGGCGTCCAAGAGGAAAACCTTCTCTTTGTCACGGATCTCCGTGAGATTAAGCCACAAGTGGCGCTCCACCGCAACAGAACCAGCCATAGAGCGACCTATAGCGCGTGCGGTATGCTTGGTGGCTCTTAAAGGGGGGGTGAAATGCTGTTTCATGCATAGTGAGTTTTTTACACTGTTAAAGAGTTGGATTCCCATGCTAAACATGGACAAAGTTTCAAAAATGAAGTTGTAAGTTTGATGGAGTAATTCTGTTCAAAAAATACTCCTTCGGGGTTGTCACAAGTTTCGGAAAGTTTTTTTCGAATACGGGCGTGTGTGACGTCAGAGTGGCCGGAATTTCCTTATACGGGTCTTAAGGGGACTTCTCCCGGAAGGGCGCGCGCGCATCTGTAGCCTAGTGCGTGCGAGAGTACGGCTATGCCCATCAGAGCGCTGGGCTCGGTCGGCTGTGCTGCAATTAAAAAATGGCACCAAAAAAGTGTGTTTTTGGTTGCCAGGGCAAGACAACACTGCACAAATTTCCAAAGAACCCAGCGTTAAGGGACCTGTGGATGGATTTTGTTTTTCCAGAGCAGCAACGGAGTTGTGCGAGTGTTTTTGTTTGTTCCCTTCATTTCGACGGTAATAGTTTTATAAACAAGGCCCAGTTCAACGCCGGATTTGCAGATCGCCTAATACTTAAAGATTGAGCAGTCCCAACGATAAAGGTTCACGGTCGTGCGTTGGAACCGCAGGCGGTGAGTAAAACTGCTTCAAATGTCTGTGAGTTGTTAACTATCGGCGTGTAAGCACAGCAAGTAAACAACATGATCACATGCAGTTAATGTATCTATGGAGCATGCGATGTATGGTGTGTGTGTGTGTTTAAAAACATTTGTTTAGCTGGCCACTGTAGGTGTCAGTTTGTTTATTGTAAAAATAAATCATGTCCTCATAAACCACGAGTCTGTCTGTTTACAACACACAAATGTTGTAACACTCGCGCATGACATGGTGTTCTAAAAACACTGCGCTCAAGTTCAAATCATTTCTATATTTTTTTAAAAACGCTCGAGACCTTATGTTTTTCACCCATTTCACTGCCCATCTCACGTTTTTGTGAGCAAAAACGCGTTCTGTGTCAACGAGCCCTTAGTATTGTTTAGATCCTTGTTCTGCATGGGATTACTATCTGATTATTAGCCATGGTTTATTTTGGGATGTCACTCACAGCTTCCAGACGCTCTCAACGCAAAAGCTTCGCGCGCTCGTGTCGTGATTATTTAGCACCGCCTACACGGCACGCCTCCACCCGCTCGAGTTTTTACGGAAAGACTCGGTACAGCCTATCTTTCTTTTATAAATATAATAAAACTAAAGACTTTTTGGGGATATGAAGGATGCAATACTACTCTATAGGTACTCAAGATGAACATGAGATTGAGTGAAACTGAGTGTTTCACCCCCCCTTTAAGGCTAAATCCGTAGCCTTATGAAGCTCCTTGACCGTTTCAGGAGTCACGCCGTCGCCCTCGTCCATTTCCTTCAGGACGTCAGCCTGGTAGGCCTGAAGAATGGCCATAGTGTGCAGGGTCATGCCTGCCTGCCCAGCCGCCATGTAGGATTTCCCAATGAGAGAGGAAGTAGTCCTACATGCTTTAGAAGGGAGGAGGGGGCGCGACTTCCAGGACGGCGCAGACGACGGAGCAAGATGGTCGGCTAAAGTTTCCTCAATCGCCGGAATGGCGGAATAGCCCTGTTCCACAGAGCCTACCAGGTTGGTAAAATCAGCAGCAGCCGCATTAGTGAGGCGCGAAGAGAAAGGCTGCTTCCAGGATCTGAAGATCTCATGATGCAGATCACTGAAAAATGGCAGCTTCCTCCGTTGAGGCCTAGAATTAGGGCCACTGAGAAGCCTTTCGTCAAGTTTCGACGACTGAGACTCACGTGGCTTGTCGGGCCAATCAATAGTGAGCTTCTCCGTAGCGCGCGAAAGCACGTCAACGAGCTCAGCGTAGGCCGCAGTAGGCCGCGCTTCCTGGCCACTCGGCGGGATAACCTCGTCGGCGAGAGTAGGCCCGAAATCCTCGGAGTCGGAAGCCTCGGTAAAAAGTATATCCTCCAGCCCGAAAGAAACCGCGTTGCGTGCTCCCGGGCTGGGGCGCAAATAATCGTGTGAAAATTCGACTGGCATGCCGAGGGGAGGGAGGGAGAGAAAGAGCGGGGCTCGTCTACTCGAACTCCACATCCTCAAGCTCTACATCCGAACCCCATGTCGCGGATCCTCGAGAGGCCTCGGGAGTGCGACAGGGGGAGACGAATGATTCCCTCTCAAAGACCGCGAGCCGCGATTTGAGGGTTTTGAGCAACAAATTTTCACAGAATTTGCATTAAGACGATCCTATAACTGCCTCACGTGCATGTGAAAAACCCAAACACTTAACGCACTTACTGTGTGGGTCGTCGTTAGCAATGTAACGAGCACATGGCGGAGTACATCGTCTGTAATCCATGGCAACTTCACCGTAAGGAGAAACAGAGTTCCGCTTGAACAGTCGCAGAAGCGCCGAGAATAATCCTTAGATGTAGTTCATAAAAATCACGAGCGAAGGGCAACGTGACCGCTTCGTTCTGAAGGTAGAGAAATCTGAGGAGCAGATGGCGCGTGCGCGAATATGTAATGATGCGACGTAAGAGCGTCGGGGCGGAGCCATATCGCGCGGACGCCATCAGCCAATGAATTGGCGTGATTCTATAAGGCTTCAGACAATCGGTACATTCAGAGAATATCCCACTGCGCTTTCCGCAGCGTTGAGTGAACCTATGAAAGAGAACAAGACTTCTCTGTGTCCACTGATCCGGGTGTCTGGAATCATGAACCCTGTCTTCTTCTGCACTGAGACTGCGCATAAAACAGTCCAAAAATATCCATTTGCGAGTTATTTAAAAAAAAATCCCGAGATAGCCACTGGCGATGATATAAAAGGCTAATCGTCACAGAACACGCAGGTAAAAAGGCATGCAATTTTTTAAATCATTCATAAAATGTACTATCACATCTTTTGTTGTGTTGACTTAATAATAAATCGAGACGATGCGCATCAAAGTTTAAGCAAAAAAAAAAGAAGAAGCTTTCCGCGTCAGAAGAACATGCCGACACGAAAAATATCGGATTTTTTCAAACGGTCTTCAACGCTGACGGCACACCTGCTAATAAAAAAACAGGCTCTAGTTTCTAGCATAAGCAAAATTAGAGAGAAACTGTGTTTCCTTTATCTGTAGATGATCCAACAGAGATAAGACGCTTTTAATAAACACCAAGTAACTCCAGATAATGGTAATGTAAGACCATGAACTGAGGAAAACTGAGCGCTTAAATACGCAAAAGGGAGATCATTACAGAAACAGGGAACAGGTGAGCACTAATCAGAAACCATGGTAACTAATAATGAACTAGAACAAAGGCAAAACAGTGGCAAAGAAAACCAAGACGGGAACTAAGCAGAAGACTATGAAACTAAACAATGATTGTGTCATTAAACTCAAAGAGCTGAGGGATCCAAGGCGTGTAAAACACAGTCAGTTTTAAGTGAACGTAAACAGTTGTGTGACAGTATAACGGATCCGTGCGTCAGGTCTTAAAGTGACAGTGGCCTAATAAACCTGCTGCCAAATTATGAGGTAATATTAAAAATATCTATATGGCAGTTTTTCCCATGGTATTGGTGTCAAAATTGTGGCCAGTGAAAATGCTGAGTGACTAGTTTCAAGATTATTTTTTAGTGATTGTGCAGTTGTGTGTGGGTTTGTTTCTTCTTTAAACCACAATTTCGGTTTCCTCTGTCTGTTTGTTCTATTAGTCAGGAAAACCACTAGTAATTTGCTAGAAGGGAGTGTCATCTGTGACAAAGGTGCTGGAGGATGAAGACTTGGTGCTGGGCTGAATCAGCACAGGCTGTTGACCAACCAATATTAATTCACTATACTATACTATCATTTCGAAAAGGGAATGAAGTTTATATGTAAGAATAAAGAAATATGTAAGGAGGACACATAATTACCTTTTCGAAATGATCCATTAAACGAGTTGTGATTTGAGGAGCTTGCACTACTATTTTCAGTTCCATTCGTTTGCGTGTTGTCTCAAGGCCACGCCCACAACAGGGCAAATCATGAATATTCATGTTCACTCCACCCACTGGAACCGGAAGTCCCTCGCTTTACTTATTTAATTATTTATCCCCTCACACATTTAATTATTTATCCCCTCACACATTTAATTATTTATATATTTATTTATGCAGGAATATGTGTATTTATATATTTATTTATGTATAATTTTGTGGATTTATTTTTTTATTTGCTTATTTATTCTTGTTTGTAACCACCTCCTTAAGAGAACTTATACAGAACTTTTTTTTTTAAGTTTTGGGAACCAAAAGTTCTGTAGCTGGGTGTATACACACACACACACACACACACACACTTATAAATGCATTAGGGCAGAGTAATCGGGCAAAACTTAATCATGACATTCATTTTGTTTAACAACATTGAAAGAAAGAGCAGTAAAAAACAACACTATTTTGTATTTTCTGGGTGGGAATCGCATTGAACTTTACAATGTTGGGCTGGTTATCTCCCTCAGCTCGGGTTTGTTTTTAAAAAATGACCAGGCAACACCGCTGTGATTTATGAATGTATTATTGTAGTTTACAGACTCATTGTGTTTTTACTGTGTCTTTAACTGAGATATTAAACACCAGATGCCACGTCACGAGCTGTCACATGGAAACACTCTCATACTAATTTCTTTAATAGTCAATGAGTATTAAGTTGATTCTTGTTCTATCGTAGTTTTCTGCATTAGAGATTGTTCCTGTCCTTGTTTACAACTCACAGTAAATGACACGAAAAGTTGAGAGGAATGAATGAGAGTGAAGAAAGACACCGTGATGACAACATTAACTTCTGCTGATTACTCACACGAATATGTGACACCGACACATCATATGTAAGCTTACAAATTATATGGTTATAAATACATGTACTATTATTTATATCTTACCTGGTTTAACAAACCGATCACTCATAGCAGCCTAGAGACTCCAGCACGGTGTGAAGATTCGTGTGAGCTCAGCAACAACTCAGCATTGGCAAAGGCAAAATAAAAGTCACCGGTTAAAATATATATATATCTGATATATATTTATTTACATAATATAAATACTATGTAGATATATATTTAAATGCACAGGGTGAGTCCAAACACTCGGGTTACGTTAAAATACATAATTCCGCTCTGTTTCATCAGTGTTAGTTTTCATACACGATTGAAAATAGTGAATCGATATTATTATTATTTATTACTTTTTGCAATCCCCGCAAAGTTTAATTTTCAACTTATTTTAAAATATTACAAAAATACACCAACTTCTTCTGCGTATGTAACTGGCGCATTTTATTATTATTATTTTCTCAGTCGTTAAATAAATAAAAATAATTAAGTGTAAAAAAAAGAGAAATTTCCACAGGACTCCTCTTACATCGAATACGCATTTATATTTGCATGTTATAAAAACAATTACCGTCATTAAAGTTGATTCGGTGATCATTCCTGGGATTCGGTGACTTTTATGTCACAAAAATCTTTCTGCCTTAAAATGTTGAACTGAGCAGTTAATCATAAATAACACCATTTGAATTATAAGCATATTGAAGTTGATTTAAAATAATATTAATTTGAGACATTTTACAGCATATTGAACCACCATATATATAAAAAAAATCGGTCCCCATGCCCAATTTCATGATAAATACAGGCTATAGGTGATTTTTTATTTATTTTTTTACATTGTTGGGCATTTTAGTAATAATTTTCTCTAATGTATAGAATTATTCTTTTCAATTAAAATATTTATTTAAGCAATTTAAATCTAGGTTGTTGGCTAGTCCCTCAATTTATTGTCAAACCTGTTATATTTGACTTTCCTTTTAAATTAATGTTGGAAAAATTAAATGACATCACATCATAAAGCTATCATCACATCTTTGCAGGGAAAACAACTTATGCAAGCGAGTGACATCCCCTATTATTTAAAGTCTATTCTTACAAATTTGATGCGGTCAACATTATGAGGGCACATGAATTAAAAAAATAATAATGAAGTGCACAGATAAATCATTTATAATAAACACTACAATATTATATAAAAAAAATAAGAATTGAAAATTTAGATTTTTCATGGTGACTTAAAGGGAAAAATCTAATATCTAAATCCAGTTCAAAATAAAGTAATGTAACTGGTTGTATGTGAGAGATGGGAAATCATCCATCCATTCATTCTTCATATCACTCGTCCACCCTGTCATTTTGTCCACCTTTAAGCATTTTTTATTTATTTTACAATACTTTCATAAAATCAGCAAAAAAAAAAACCTAATTCAGTGACAATGAAAATGTACTTAACTATCAATAATGCAGTACTTTAAAAAGTAATCAAAAACGTATTTTAGACATTTGTATCTGAAAATTAAAAAATATGTGTTTGTGAGAAAGTGCTTATAAATATTGTGTATGAATTGTATTTTCTGATAATGTGTTAACTGATGTTTTTAAAGGGACAAACTAAGGTCCACGACTGTTGTTCATTTGTGACTAACGGTGGACATTTTTGATCTTCCATTTCATTTAATAAATGGTTAAATTGATTGATTTATCATTTGTCAAATGTTTTACATCACCCTATCATGACAACACAATTTCTTTTAAAAAGTCTTTGATTTTCTACATTTATGATGGCCAAAAGCCACCGAATATCAGGAATGACCCGATACGCTACTTTAATCAAATGTATAAAGGACCAATTTCTTACAATGTCTTAAAGTGTGGTGAAAATCCAGCTTTTAATGTTGTTTATGTGTCTATGTGGTGTTTTTAATATGCTTTAAGACAAACCATGTGTAAGTTCATAAGTCGACAGCATTGCTGAGTATTTTCTGCTTAAAACTGCAGTGAACCAAAGACAGTCTCAAAAACACGGTTTGAAATCGCTGGTGTTTCTGACGTCACAAACGACCTTGTAACCAATCAGATCAACGTGTGATCGTCAACCAGTGGATCTCTGAGCTGAGCGAGTGAGTGGAGGCGGGGCTCATTTGCATATTCATAGAACCGCGCATACTAAATGAGGGTGTCGAGTTACATTCAAGCTGTTTTAAGGCATGATGCATTTTTTTTTCAAGGAAAAAACTTGAAATATGCAATTTTGGTGATTAAAGATGAGTTTTATGAGATAAAATGATCGACTACAGGGGGACTTTAAAATTCACATAGTATAAATACATATCTGACTGCTTAGCTAAGATGCGTACTTTTGGACAGATGTATAAATTGATTACAATTTTATAATTTATTTTAGGTATTCAATGTATGCATTGTATAATTGTTGGTGACATGTCATAAGGTTTTTGTACCTTTTGCATTTCCACTTCAGCAAACGGCTCAAAACACCTCCACATGACTTTATTTCGCCTCAGTATAATCACACTAACAGTGAACCAATATGTACATCCAATATCTCATAAGAGTTATGCATTCCAATAAATCCTTGTCAGTATACCAAAATGAATGGTTTATTTATAATTCTCATCATTACTTATGACAGGATGGACACCAAATCGTGGTCTCCCTCATTCACACAGGTCGCAGAGTAGAAAAGTAAAACAAACATGGCTAAACCCAAAAGTGGCCACAGAATGACGCACCTTTTACAACCAAATACTGCATAACAGTAACTCTACTTCAACATACAGCGCGTCGCCTCTGCCTCGGGTCTTCAGGATCTTCCTCCTCGGCTTCAGTGCTTCTGTTGGTCGGGAACTTCAAGAATCTCACGTTTGAAGCGCAACTAAGTTTCAATGCCAATAAACTCTCCCAATAGAATACAACAGAAACATGTTTTTTTTTCACTAAACAAGCTCATCTCACTTTATAATCCCGAATGCCTTGTTTTTCCAGGACACGGGAGGGGGGGGGGGGGGGGGGGCAACAAAGACAAGTTCTCCTCCTATACATGTTACATGTTCCCAGTTACAAAAAATATAGGATCTCCATGTATCCTGTTTTTAAACAGTGAAACACAAAGAAAGAAACATGCCACCAAGAGCAGGAGAACATTTGCTGGATGTGTTTTAATCCGAACGCAGAGGCTTATAAGAGGAGCTAGTCAATGTCCATCTCGGGGAGTTTGGCGTCTGGTGTCTCCGGGACTCGGCTCTTCTCCGGCTGGGTCTCTGAAGCCTCCTGTCCGTTAACGGGACCGTTCTGTTCGGCCGCCGTCTCCTTCGGAGGCTCCACTTTGGGCTTCGGTTTGCTGACGATATGATTGCAAGAAGAATACAGCTCCTGTATAACGGAAAATTTCCAGTTAGAAGATTCAGGCTAGGGGTGTTTCGATCTGTAGTTAATATTCAAAACATAAAATACTATTGGAATTTTACTACGTTGCTTTGCTGGCCGTAAACGCAGTGAATCCATGATAAATCATAACCAAGCACTAACTCGCAGTTATAATAACATGCACTGGGTGGCGCTGTGGAGCGTGTTAAACAAGTGGATCGCATTTAATCACATAACGTCTGTCTCGCGAAGTTTGGAATAACTTAGATTAAAATGATCGTAACACTTTACTTGAAAGGGTGTGCATAAGACTGACATGACACCTTCATAACCATGACAGGACACGTCATGAATATGAAGGATGTTTTATGCATGTTTATGACAACTGTCATTAAGTGTCAATATTCACACATATCAAGCGCTTGGTGAAGTTTGTACCTTGGTTTTGGCCCGAATCTCTTGGGCTTTAACCGCTGGGTCCTGGCTGAGACTCTGTTTGCTCTGCAGGTTCATTGTGTTGTTCATCCAGGTCATGGCTTCATTCACCTGCTTCTCCACCTTCATGACCTCCAGCTCCTCCAGGTGATCATACAGCTCATCCTGAGGGCAGACAAACGGGATCAGCACAAATCTCACAACAGCTGGGGTTTAGAAAACAATGATTATTCAGCAATATTATCAGTTTAAGGCGACACACCCCAGGTGTTTTCTCAAATTGTATGTTTAAATATGCAAATGATGTGTTATCTAATTAAATATGCACTAATTTGCATACATTTATAGAACAAAAATATGAACATTGGATTGAAGTCAGGTTCAAAATTCTTGTTACTTTTTTTATATATTAGAGTCAAAGGTTTTTACAGGGGGGATTTTGGATATCTCTATTCATCAACAGCCAAAAATAAATAAATTTCCGCCATTTTTTTAGGAATAAAATGTTGTATAAAATCAGGAAAATTATATATGTAAAAACCTTCAGAATATATATATATATATATATATATATATATATATATATATATATATATAAGAATAAAACTGTAAAGTTTGGTGTATGTAAGTGTTACTGAAGTGGAGATTTCTGGGTCTAATGTAGGAGGAAAAATTCATTTTGAGAAAACGGCCTTTAAAGATATATACTGTAATTGAAATCTACAGACGCATATAGATAACGTGCTATAAAAGATACAGTTAAAAGTGTATTTTGGATGTTTTCTGTCCACTAGTCTGAAAAAACACTTTATGAAAAGCCAAAAATCTCAAAATTGACAGATGGATGAAAAAAATAAATATATTTATATATTTTGCCTGTAGTGTCTCGCCTTAACTGCACTAACACTAACAGATGAACTGAATTCGGATCTAACTTTACAACACTTTATTGAACTGAATCAATGTTGAACTAAAATGAGATTAAATGATTAGTTTACTTTAGAAATGTCACTAATCAAATATAAAATAACACTGCACTTTATAGATAAAATATACATTACAAACAGAGTTACAAAAGTTTTTCAGTCGAGAGTGAGTGAATTTTCTGTGTCTTTTGTTGTTTGATTAGTGTTATTATAGAGACGACAGCAGGAATGTCTCGCGCTCGAGTGGTTTAAAGTCACATCAAAATCGATAAAGGATTCGAAAAGAGGAATCGAATTAATTTTGTATCCGATTCCTGACCTCGAGTATTCGATTTTCGATTCCCAACACCAGGCCGTTCTCTTGCTGGCCTTTGTTATAATACATAATGTACATAAGTTCATTATTGTTTATAGTATATTACAATGTTCTTCAGTAAAACCATATGATTACTAGCTTTTGATTTTTTATTTTAATCAGTTATTATTGCCTCATTGTTAGTATACATGTACTTTAAGTCGTTTAAAGGGTATTCACTTAGGTCTATTTTTATTACCACATTGTTTTGCTTTTTGTGATTTTTCCAGTCACACAGGTGAAACTGGAAAAATGAGAATATGGTGCAAAAGTTCATTTATTTCAGTAATTCGACTTAAAAGCTGAAACTAATATATTATATAGACTCATTACATGCAAAGTGAGATATTTCAGGCCTTTATTTGTTATAATTCTGATGATTATGGCTTACAGCTTATTCAAAATTAGAATATTGTGAAAAGGTTTTCATAAGCTGTAAGCCATAATCATCACAATTATAACAAATAAAGGCCTGAAATATCTCACTTTGCATGTAATGAGTCTATATAATATATTAGTTTCACCTTTTAAGTTGAATAACTGAAATAAATGAACTTTTGCACAACATTCAAATTTCTCGAGTTTCACCTGTATTTTGTCATTAAAAACGTTTTTGTCTCGTGATCCAGGTGTATCATCACACCCCTAAAGACTTGACATTTGATTACCTTTGCCTTATAAGCCTCTACAACTTTCATGTACTGCTGGACTTGCCGTCCGAGCTCTTCCAGCGCTTTTGGCCGCTCCTCGTTCTCAAAGTATCGGATTTGAATAGGCTCTCCCAGTTTCTAAGAGGAAAGAGTTCATGTTTGTTCAATAATTCTTTCCAACAGGTTCGAATTTGAACAAATCGGCATGCAGGTTTACCTTCAACTCGGCCAGTTTATCAATGTATACTTGCTTCTGCTGGTCCTCTCCTTCTTCATACAACCAGTTTTCAGTGTCCTCCAGTTTTAAGGAGAAAGAATCTCGTTCCTGAAAAAAAAACATTGCTTAGTTGATAAAACCATCAGTTATAAGTTACAGGGCCGGCCCGTGGCATAGGCGGTATAGGCAAATGCTAAGGGCGCCACCACTCAATAGGGGCGCCAAAATGAGTGAACGAGTGAATTTGTTTATTTTTTTACTAATACTATTTTAAAACCATTAATTCGAAATACTTCAAAATAAAGCAAAACAACTCTTAACTAAGTCCCCCGACTCGGGTCCGGCGCATCAATCTTCCCCCGCCCAGCGAGTGCTTGAAGTGCGAGTGCTCATTGTGACGGATGGCCGAATTTTCATGACACATTTAAATTAGCATTATAGCCTGCGATAGATACAGTGCCAAAGAGAAGAGGCTACAAGGGGATAAAGACGGAGGTAAAGTGATGTAATGAATGAACAGTTTATCTAATTGCATAGTAGTAAGATACTATAATTTAATGGCAGTTATTTTTACCTTATAACTTTATGCTAACAGTAGTTCTGAGTTCTTCAGAGCCCCCAGACAATGCGATTTGTAACAATCATGTCAGTCTTATTTAGACGCATTTACTATCACTTTTATTATTTAATGTTTTACTATACAGTTGTGCAGTTTTGAGGGGGATATATGGCATTTTTTTTAATGTATTTGCCAAAATTATTAACGATATTTATAGGCTACAGGTTTGTTATGTTTTATGTAAAATTCACATTAAAGAAGACATTTCGCAGTTTCATTCATGTTGAAAACACGAACCGTGCCATAATTTAGTGGAAGATTGCTGCCATCAACTCCCAAACAAACACTTGTGCTAGTGCTCAATGAATGAATGACATTTGGACGATGACATCACTGTTTTATCCAGAGCAAGCTATATATAAATTAGATAAATTAATATTTTTTTTACAACAAAATAAACCATCACTGAACATACTTAAGCTGGATTATGACACGATTTTCTTCTAGATCTGCTGTACAGGAGAAGCAAACTTTGTTGCATTATTTTCCTGTTATCACTGTAAAGCTGCCTTAAAATAATCTGTATTGTAGGCTAAAAAGCGCTATATAAAAATAAAGGGGACTTGACATGAATGCTAGATGTAATGCTCTTGCTATATATATATATATATATGACTAAATAATCACCAACACAATGATGGGGTGAAATGGGCTGTAATGCATGGGGCACCAGGTAAAATCTTGCCTAGGGCAGCAAATTGGTCAGGGCCGGCCCTGATAAGTTACATAGGTACCTTTATGAATAAACAAACACACTCACAGCCTCACTGACAAAGTTCTCCAGCACTCCATGCAGTTTGTCTCTCATTTCATAAACGTACTCCTCCACGTAGTTCTTTGCATCGTTCCTCTCCTTCTCCAGCTTATCCTGCATTATCATCTTCCCCTGTAGGCAAGAACACACAGTCAGAACCCGGGATTTCTCCCACAGAAGACTCATCCGCAGTTTCAATGCGTTCACATGTCTTGTACCTCGTTCTCCATGAACAGATTGAGCATGTCGCTGGCCAGCTGCCACTGCAGACTGCTCTCGATGGGCAGATCCACCGTCTTTGTTTTCACTTTGGGTTTCTTGGCCTGCGGAGGCTGGTCGTTCTTCTTCTCCTGTTTGTTGTCCTCTGGCGCAGTCTAAAAGGGATTATAGTCACAGTGAATTTCACTTCAGGAACGTTCACTTCAGAATTATAACGTCCTGATAATTTGATGTTCATGTTTTTCTTTCTTCAGTGGAAAAGAAATGAAGGTTTTTGAGGGAAACACTCCAGATGTTTCTCCATATAGTGACTTCAATGAGGTCCAACGGGTCGAAGGTCCAGATGTGAGTTTCAGTGCAGCTTTAAAGTCTCGACACGATCCAGCCGAGGAATAAGAGTCTTATCGAGACAAACCAGCGGACATTTATAACAAAATACACATTTATATTAGCCTGGTTAAAACCAGACCATTCTCAGTTGTAACCGAGTTATGGATGACGTATGCAGAGCGGCGGAGAAACATCTCCGAGTGTTGTTCTTTGCTCGGTTTTTAACAAAAAGGAAACGTTCAAATCGCTTAAAACAGACGCGATAGCTGATTCGAACGAGTGATGTTCGACGGCGGCATCTATCTTTGTAATGTAGGCTACAAAATCTGCTTCAAAATCCCAGCGCTGTCGTCATCGTGTAACATGTCATCTTTGCACATTGGCTTTGTAAACACTAGGTCGTTATTTCCGCCTACGTCACGCGTGACCTTTCATCGTGATGACGTAATGTGTGGCGCATCACAGCTAGTGCAAGACCAGCATTAGTGGTTCAAAGTAGTGATGGGCATTCGATAAAATTTTCTTAGTCGATCGTCGGGAGAATTATCGATCGACTATCGATTAATCATTAATATTTTATTTTCATATAAAAATTCATTATTTATTTAACTTTTTATAAACTAAAAATGCAATGAAAATACAAAAATACAGCGTGTTTTTCCTCGATGAGATCTTTATTACAGGAAGATCAACTTTAAACTGGATGTTCGGTTAGGCTAAACTTGAAGATATATGCGCTGCGGTGCAGTAAAGCAGCGGGACCTGCAGATGCGAGCCGGCGTTCTTAAACAGAGACCCTCGTTTGTTACAAAATAATAAATAATAATAAGCATTAAGCTGGTTTAGATCGTACCTATCAGACTGTTACCATTTTGTCTGTTTAAATGGGGAAAAATCGAAGATAACGTCAGTAGACTATGGAGTGCCGCAAGGATCGGTGTTAGGCCCTCTACTATTCTCAATATATATGCTGCCACTTGGTAATATTATAAGAAAACATGGAATTAATTTCCACTGCTATGCTGATGACACTCAATTATATATTTCATCACGACCAAATGAAAACACTAACTTATCTAAATTGACAGAATGTCTTAAAGATATAAAATGCTGGATGACATGTAATTTCCTGCTATTAAATCCAGATAAAACGGAGGTATTACTTATTGGTCCAAAAAACTACCCACAAAATCTCTTACAATACAACTTTAATTTAGAAGGATGTCCTGTTACCTTATCCACTACAGTAAAAGACCTGGGTGTTATACTAGACCGCAACTTGTCTTTCGAAAATCATATTTCATTTGTTACAAGAACTGCCTTTTTCCATCTTAGAAACATTGCTAAATTACGTAACATGCTATCTGTCTCTGATGCAGAAAAGTTAGTTCATGCATTCATGACCTCGAGACTAGATTACTGTAATGCTTTATTAGCTGGTTGTCCTGCATCCTCAATAAACAAGCTACAGTTAGTCCAAAATGCAGCTGCTAGAGTTCTTACTAGGTCAAGAAAATATGATCATATAACACCGATTTTATCATCTCTGCACTGGTTACCTATTAAGTTCCGTATCAATTACAAAGTACTACTACTGACCTATAAAGCCCTAAATGGTTTAGCTCCTGTGTATTTAATGGACCTTCTATCGCCCTACAATCCACCGCGTTCTTTAAGATCCCTAAATTCGAGGCTTCTGGTCATTCCTAGGATATCTAAGTCCACTAAAGGAGGGAGGGCGTTCTCACATTTAGCTCCTAAACTCTGGAATAGCCTTCCTGATACTGTTCGTGGCTCAGACTCGCTCTCCCAGTTCAAAACTAGATTAAAGACACATCTCTTCAGCCAAGCATTCACATAATGCTTACCTTTTATACCACTGTTGAATCAGATCGACTGCATTAATATTATGAACAGCAGCTACGCTAATTATTTCCCATCTGCTTTTCTGCTGTTATCTCGGGACGCTAGTCCTGAGGTGAATAGCGTTCGTCAGCTCCAGTTTGTATCCAGCCTCTCACGGAGACTTCAGATGTCCCAACGCCTGCGATGAGACGACTCGACGCCTGTGAAGAGACGACTCGACGCCAGCGATGTGTTATGCCCTAAATTAATACATGATGATTGACTAACTATATTCTTCTATGTACATTTCTGAAATGCACTTTCTGTAAAGCTGCTTTGAAACAATATGTATTGTGAAAAGCGCTATACAAATAAATTTGAATTGAATTGAATAAAAAGATTCATGTTAAACAATAACTTAACAAAAAACATAATAATACTTAGCTCTGACAGGTTGTGTCAAGATATAACTCAAAAGTATCCAAGGCATGGAGCCGAGAAAGAGGGTGAGAGAGATTAGCCTACCTAACCATAAAAAATAACTAGTAACTCACATACAACTTCTGCACCAGCATGTTTAATTGCTGCCACACAGTGAAATTCATTTCATTGCTTCAAGACTCAGGCCCTGTCCACACGGACACGGGTATTTTTATAACCGTGACTTTTTTTACGCGGTTCGGCCGTTCGTCCACACGAAAACGCACTGAAACCGAACATTTTTGAAAACCCCTGCCAGGGTGAGGATTTTCAGAAACGCCGGTTACAGTGTTGTCGTGTAGACAGTGAAACCGGGGTTTTTGCCTTGCGACGTCAGAGCGTGCGCCGTTATCAGCTGTGTTTGACATCAGATTTGCGCTTCTGATTGGCCAACGTGGCTTTAGGGTTAAGGTTTATATCGCCGCCTGCTGGCGTGGCATGCTCTTGACCGCGCTTGATTGTGTGTTTTTACGTTTTCATGTAGACGGAGACCTAGCATGTGTGGACGGGATTTTTTTTAAAAACGCTGTAGGAAAAACTCCGGTTATAAAAATACCCGTGTCCGTGTGGACATGGCCTCACACTACGCAACGCAACCTGCATTAGTTTAATCGATAACAAATTAACGTGATCGTTGAAATTCTTAATGATCAATTATCGATCGTCGATTAATCATGCCCATCCCTAGTTAAAAGTATATAAATGTGTATTTTGTTATAAATGTCGGCTGGTTTGTCTCGATCAGACTCTTATTCCTCGGCTGGATCGTGTCGAGACTTTGAAGCTGCACTGAAACTCACATCTGGACCTTCGACCCGTTGGACCCCATTGAAGTCACTATATGGAGAAACATCTGGAGTGTGTTCCTCAAAAACCTTCATTTCTTTTCCACTGAAGAAAGAAAGACATGAACATCTTGGATGACGTGCGGGAGAGAAAATGATCAGGAAATTTTAATTCTGAAGTGAACTGCTCCTTTAAGTGTTGTAGAGCAGTGGGAAAAAGCTCCCACATCTTTTATCATTGACGTGAAAGTGGACCATTTTACATTCCTTGGAAAGTTATTATTCATTTTGCATGCTCATATAATTGACGATCTGTGATTAATCTACCATATTTTCCAATCTACTATTAATCGACCTCTACTGAATATGAAACTGGAAGCTGACAATGCGGTCATTTTGAAATCCATGCTTTTAAATACTTTAGCATTTGTTGCAATTTTGTATATTTGGTAGGTACAATGTATTCGTCGGTAAGGACGTCATGGTTTGGTGCATCGAGTCACATGACAAATACAGTCAGTCACAGACGATAAACACTCCAATCCAGAAGGGAAGGTGCAGCAATGCAACGCTGTTTGCTAAGAGTAAAAAGCGCAGAAGAAGAAGAAGAGACAATGATCACTGTTTACATAGATATCCATAATAAAGGCTAGATGTGTTACGACGGAGTCTCTATCGTCATCACCGGCGGCCATCTTGTCACAGGCCGTTCTGGCGGGCTCTGTGGTTCTGATGTATGGTGAGAACACAAATACTCTTATCTTGCTGAAATCTTGACGGATTTTCAAACGGTTTGGTTTCTTACAAATGTTATTAACGTGGCTAGATAATTCTGGTTGATTATTTATTGATACACTTATTATTCATAAGTGTGCAGTGTCATAACTACATCTCTGACGTTTATAACAAACCAAACCGTTTGGAAATCGGTAGAAAATTGAGCAAGTTATGGTTATTTAAAAAGTACATGCACCATTAAAACACAATGTTACGAGTGAGCGAGTTGCCTGTGGCAAGATGGCCGCCAGGTGCGGACGTCGACCTCCATTGGCCAGCAGTGCGGAGGAGACATCTAGCCTTTATTATGGATATCTATGACTGTTAACATCTCTCAACCAGTGTTTCAACTGTGGAAAGTCAATAAAACAAAAATAATATCTCACGTAGCATTACCTTTATCTCAGGGATTTAGTGTCGACAGCAGAGTAGTCGAGTAGTTCGCTAGAGAAATGAACTCTAGAGAGAAGCTCTTCATATATATGCACTATATTAGCCTATCCATTATATTTACTTGATTATTTAATGGATGTTTAAATACATTAGTCATGAAAACAAGTTATGACAGACACTGTATGATTATATTGCAAAAATTAATTGGAGTAGAAAATTAACTTTATAATTAGATTTAGAAGTGTGCAATTTACAGTATGTGTTTTTTTTTTCAGTGTTGGTTATTATATCTAAAAATAAATAGCAACTGAATTTAATAATTTGGGCTCTGTTGTTAAATGTAACCTTTAATATTATAGTAATGTCTAATTAAGGGCTTCCTATATAGTTTAGAGCATTAGCTAAGATAGTTTTTTTAAAACCTTAAGATATTAATCATAATAGAATTTATGTAAACATATATACACATTTAATTAAAAAACGGTTTAATTTAAGAAAAGAAGCAGTTTTGTGTTTAGTTTTCTCCCCCCTGCCGTACCGAAACGTGACTTCAATGCCGAGGTTTGTGTCCCGCTACACCCCTAGTATATGGTGTTGGTGTGCAAGTGTATTCACACACCTCCATGTCTTCAGTGTCTGATTTCTTGTCGGCGTGTTCTTTCTGTTCTTCAGCTTGAGCCTTCTGTGCTTCTTGATCCACGTGCATCTTGTTCTTTAAGGAGCAAATACAATGAGTGATCTCATGGCTGCCGTCACACACACGCTGAGGAGCTCAGGGTGGCAAGAGTTATCGGTACGCACGTGAACGCAATAAAGACAAGCTTCTAGTTTCTACTAATCTTACAATTATGGATATTGAGAGCCTTAAGGTGATGATGATACACAGGGCAACTTTTTGAGCAATGTTGCTGGGCAATCTTGCCGAGCGATTGTTGCTTGGGTACTTTCCAATTGAAAATGGCCAATACATTTCTATCTGGATAATTTAGATCAGTCGTGGGCCCTGTGTCTCATCTGGTTGCCCGTTGACGGCAACATTGCCCAGCAACATTGCTCAAAAAGTTGCCCTGTGTATCATCACCTTTAGAAACGTTAGTTTTTGCATTTCACGGGTGACAGCAAAACATAGCTATTGTTATTATCAGGGTTTGAAATCAACTTTTTCACACACCGGACAATTTGGCTACTAAATTTTTAACTTACCGGCCATTCAGAACTGCTACTAGCAAAAAAAAAAAATTAACCAAATTAACTACGTTTCTGTGTGTGTGTGTGTCTCTCTCTCTGTGTGTGTGTGTGTGTGTGTGTGTGTCTCTGTGTGTGTGTGTGTGACTCTGTGTATGTGTGTCTGTCTCTGTGTGTGTGTGTGTGTGTGTGTGTGTGTCTGTCTCTGTGTGTGTGTGTGTGTGTGTGTCTCTCCGTGTGTGTGTGTGTGTGTGTGTGTCTGTCTCTGTGTGTGTGTGTGTGTGTCTGTGTGTGTGTCTGTGTGTGTGTGTGTGTGTGTGTGTGTGTCTCTCCGTGTGTGTGTGTGTGTGTGTGTGTCTGTCTCTGTGTGTGTGTGTGTGTCTGTGTGTGTGTGTGTCTCTGTGTGTGTGTGTGTCCCTCTCTCATATATATAAATATATATATATATATATATATATATATTATATATATATATATATATATATATAAAATTACAATTTGGATTTTCATATATTCATTTCTTATTCAAACTAAATCCCGTCATCCAGCATCTCCTCCTTTTCACCAAAAATGTGTTTTAGTTGGACAGATCAATACAGCACACAGAACATGTAGGATGCTGGAAAATAACAGTATTTTCTGTTCACCAAATGCTCTTTAATCTTCGCTATTGCTTCAATGCAGATGAACAAGCGTGTTGTTATTTGTTGCGTAGTGACGTGTGTGTGTGTG
Organism: Rhinichthys osculus; assembly: GCA_029959095.1. NCBI lineage: Eukaryota > Metazoa > Chordata > Actinopteri > Cypriniformes > Leuciscidae > Rhinichthys > Rhinichthys osculus. The sequence continues at coordinate 3,748,899 of JARWKJ010000014.1, read as the reverse complement.
TGTGTGTGTTCAAGTAAGCCAGATATGAGTGACGTGTGTGTGTGTGTGTTCAAGTAAGCCAGATATGAGCAGATTCTGCAATACGCTGTATTTAATATATCATGACTCACGAGTATTTGTGTAAATCTGTGCAGATTTGTCTTACACGAACTTCCAGCAAAGTGAGTAAATATAATAAGTAACAGTTCAAACTGGCGAGTGATCTGACAGTGTTTCCCGCCACAGTCGATTTATACACACATTTGGCGAGTGTTCAAACCCTGGTTATCACCATCAACAGTGTCAATTTCAGGAGTGACTTCTGTACAGATGCAGAACGATAATAACGGGATTTAACTCCACAATTATAATCATGGTGACAAAAGTTAAACAGTTTTTAGAGCTATTGCTCATTTTAAATCAGGCTGATGTCAGATGTAGGGAGAGCATGAGCACAGTGGCGTCTTTACCTCGTCCTCTTTGGCCGGGGTGTCCGTCTCCATGGGCTCTTCTCCCTCGGCAGTTTTCAGGACCTCCACCAGCGAGGCGCTGGACACACTGAACACCCCGTGCACATTCACACGCACCTTCACCTTCACCTTCGAGCTCTCGCCCGACGGCTGAGGAACCACATTCTGGACGTTAAACTGGCCTGTGGACAGGCACACATTAGTCAATCAGGGACGCACAATTAATCCATTTCAGGTCGTCTCAATTAAAGTGCCCCTATTATGCTAATTTAAAGGTTCCTAATTTTGATTTGAGGGCTCCTACAATGCATCAAAAGTAAAATAAAAACTTTCATTTTCTCATAATCTACATTGCAGCATTACCTGATTTCTTAAAAAGTCTTAAAAACGTTTGAAGATGGAGTCTCTCCAAACCACTTCTTTTTGACTCTGCTCTGATTGGTCTGATGGTCCAGTCTGTTGTGATTGGTCTACTCTGCTCTGATTGGTCAGATGGCCCAGACGTTTGTGATTGGTCTACTCTGCTCTGATTGGTCAGATGGCCCAGTGTGTTGTGATTGCTCTACTCTGCTCTGATTGGTCAGATGGCCCAGTGTGTTGTGATTGCTCTACTCTGCTCTGATTGGTCAGATGGCCCAGTCGTTTGTGATTGGTCTACTCTGCTCTGATTGGTCAGATGGCCCAGTCTGTTGTGATTGCTCTACTCTGCTCTGATTGGTCAGATGGCCCAGACGTTTGTGATTGGTCTACTCTGCTCTGATTGGTCAGATGGCCCAGTGTGTTGTGATTGCTCTACTCTGCTCTGATTGGTCAGATGGCCCAGTGTGTTGTGATTGCTCTACTCTGCTCTGATTGGTCAGATGGCCCAGTCGTTTGTGATTGGTCTACTCTGCTCTGATTGGTCAGATGGCCCAGTCTGTTGTGATTGGTCTACTCTGCTCTGATTGGTCAGATGGCCCAGTGTGTTGTGATTGCTCTACTCTGCTCTGATTGGTCAGATGGCCCAGTCGTTTGTGATTGGTCTACTCTGCTCTGATTGGTCAGATGGCCCAGTCTGTTGTGATTGCTCTACTCTGCTCTGATTGGTCAGATGGCCCAGTGTGTTGTGATTGGTCTACTCTACTCTGATTGGTCTACTCTGCTCTGATTGGTCAGATGGTCCAGTCTGTTGTGATTGGTCTACTCTACTCTGATTGGTCTACTCTGCTCTGATTGGTCAGATGGTCCAGTCTGTTGTGATTGGTCTACTCTACTCTGATTGGTCTACTCTGCTCTGATTGGTCAGATGGCCCAGTCTGTTGTGATTGGTCTACTCTGCTCTGATTGGTCAGATGGCCCAGTGTGTTGTGATTGCTCTACTCTGCTCTGATTGGTCAGGTGACCCAGTCTGTTGTGATTGGTCTACTCTGCTCTGATTGGTCAGATGGTCCAGTCTGTTGTGATTGGTCTACTCTGCTCTAATTGGTCAGATGGCCCAGTGTGTTGTGATTGCTCTACTCTGCTCTAATTGGTCAGATGGCCCAATGTGTTGTGATTGCTCTACTCTGCTCTGATTGGTCAGATGGCCCAGTGTGTTGTGATTGCTCTACTCTGCTCTAATTGGTCAGATGGCCCAGTGTGTTGTGATTGCTCTACTCTGCTCTAATTGGTCAGATGGCCCAGTGTGTTGTGATTGCTCTACTCTGCTCTAATTGGTCAGATGGCCCAGTGTGTTGTGATTGCTCTACTCTGCTCTGATTGGTCAGATGGCCCAGTGTGTTGTGATTGCTCTACTCTGATTGGTCAGATGGCCCAGTGTGTTGTGATTGGTCTACTCTGCTCTGATTGGTCAGATGGCCCAGTCGTTTGTGATTGGTCTACTCTGCTCTGATTGGTCAGGTGACCCAGTCTGTTGTGATTGGTCTACTCTGCTCTGATTGGTCAGATGACCCAGTCTGTTGTGATTGGTCTACTCTGCTCTGATTGGTCAGGTGGCCCAGTCTGTTGTGATTGGTCTACTCTGCTCTGATTGGTCAGATGACCCAGTCTGTTGTGATTGGTCTACTCTGCTCTGATTGGTCAGATGACCCAGTCTGTTGTGATTGGTCTACTCTGCTCTGATTGGTCAGGTGGCCCAGTCTGTTGTGATTGGTCTACTCTGCTCTGATTGGTCAGGTGACCCAGTCTGTTGTGATTAGTCAGATGACCGCTTACAGCATGCGTTGGAAACAAAATGCCTATTACCATATCTGAATTTACGCTTCGCAGGCTAAGCACTAATACACAGTGATACGAACAGTAACTATGGCGTCAGTTTTACCGTATCAATTCCAGCGCAAGTCCTCATCTTTATGAAGTTCAAAGTGGAGCAAGTTTGATTTCGTAGCGCCTCTTCCAGTCTCAGCTACAACTACAGTGTTTGAGGGCGGGGCAAAGTAGAGGTTGTTCACGGGCAGCCAATGAAGACCATAGGCTGGCATTATGCAAATGTGTTTCATTGTTAGTAGGTTTGTAACGAGAAGTGAGACTGACATTGCAGACAACTTGTTTGGGGAATTAAGAATTGATTCTTTCTTTTAGGAGACAATACGTTTATTTATCCTGCACTTTGATCTTAAAACTTTGCAGACCTTTTACATTCACCAACAGCTTTATTTCATGAAAGGTAATATTAGAAAAAGCAGAATAGGGGCACTTTAAGTATAACCGTCTGTGTTCATTCACAAGGCCACGTGTGTGTATATACACAACTAAAACTGCAATCAGGGTCAGGGTTAAGGCCTGTTCACAACAAGAATGATAACTATAAAGACAACTATAACGATAACTAGCGTCCACACCAACGCACAGTAAATCTCTGGTTGTTATAAGCAGGGGCTGCAGTTTTAACGTCTACCGCTTTAAATGCACAGGCTCTTTTAAATCAGTAAAGCCGCCTTTCCACTGCATACGACAGCGTCGGACCGGAAGTCATTCATTTCCAATGGAGAGTCGTACGGGAGCACCGGGGAGTTCAGATCATATGCGCAAAATTCGGATCCGATTTGAGCTTTGGATCCGTTGAAATATCTGAAGTTCTGCGGATAGACCGTATGCGACCAGCCGACCCGATGTGATACATTCTAATCAAAACTATGAGCGCGAGGCTAGAACTACCAATATTTTAACTCTTTAACGTTATTCTGTAAACGCCATTTCTGTAAAATGTCGGTAATTAATTATTAAATCAATATTTATATTGATTAGCTCTATAAAATCTACTATGTTTTTCTTTTAGATGTATTAAGGGTCATTTGTTTTGTGTGGATATATTCATGCAATCATTACATTCATTTAAAATCATTCATTTTACCAGTGTGAACAGCCGAGAGTAACGCCTGGAACACACCAGGCCGACGGTCGGCTGTCGGCAGTTTTTGTGCGTCGGCCGACTCAGTTTCCTCAGTGTGTTCCGCACCGTCGGGTGAAATTAGTCCTCGTCTGCTTTTTTTTGGCCAATTCGACATGTTGAATCGGTGTCGGGCCGTTGTGAAAGAGGGAACTCTGATTGGCTGTTCAAAGAAGTCAAAACTCTACAGATAGAGGCTGTTCTTATGTTACGTCATCTTACCGGAGTGTTCCTTGGCGGATATTTCAATATTAACATGAGCGGAGTGGAATAAAGAAAGTGTTTAGCAGGATTGATATTCAAAACGGTAAGCACGCACTGCTTTGTTTACGGTGTGTATGTGCAGCGTCGGTTTCCCTTTTTGAATGATGAATATAGACGAATATTAACCTGGCCCTAGCCAGATGAATTTCGCTCTGCCTAGCTTCACTCACATCCATCTGGAACCTCTTCCATTGAGAGTGATTTCTCCAACCAACTTTATGGTTTAGCCAATCAGGACGCAGGGCGGGAGTTTCATAGATGTGACGTAGTGGAGAAGCGACCGTGAGACTGTTTTGATTTAGACAACAATGGCGGCTCGCATCGAGGAAACAAGCGTTAACATTGATGCTGTTAACATTGATTTCATCCGTGTTGTCCAATCTACCTAATATTGTTTCATTAAAAGAACATCAGAGAACGGCTCTTAAGGCTTTTGTTGGTGGAAACGATGTTATATAGATCAGTGCCTTCTCCCGACCGGATTCTTCAGCGTCACGGGTTGGCTTCTGTGTGAGTGGTTGAAATAGCACGTCGATAAAGATGACAGACAAGTTGCTTATCCAATCATATGCAAGGATTTTTGATAAGGCCCAGCCTTCTGAAACGCCATTTCAATGGATCGGTTCCAGATGGATGTGAGTGAAGCTAGGCGGAGCGAAATTCATCTGGCAAGGGCCAGGTTAGACGAATATATCTGCAGAAATAGAAAGTTGCCTCATTTACACGCAGGAGCAGAACGCGCATGCTAGCTAACAGTCGGCTAGTTCTCTCGGTGTGTTCAAGTGCAGCTTTACCCCGACGCGAGGCGACAACACAGTCGGCGTCGGCTTGGTGTGTTCCAGGCTTAACGGTTGCGTCACGACCGATTTCAAAGATCCTTGCGACTGACACTAGGGGGCGAAATGCGACAATCGTATGCGAATGCAGTGGAAAGGCAGCTTTAGGTTCTGATTGTGGTTTAGAGCAATTTTTAAAACTTCATCAGTATCGTTATAGTTGTCGTCCTTAGTGTGTGAACAAGCATTAAGAGTAAAGCTGCCATGTGAATGAAGAACCACATTTTTTACAGTCCTGTTCTGCATTTACAGTAAAATAAACCCATTTGTTTGTCATTTTGACACTTCATTACTGTAAAATGGTTAGTTTATGGAAATGTGTGGACTACTGTAATGCATTTAATGAAGTATTACTGTGCTAAAATCCAGTTATGCAAAGCAAAGAGCATTCCCAACATACCTATGGTAGGATCGGGATACGGCAACTCTTTAGGATTGTTGTAGTAGGCCTCCAAAGCGAAGGGCTCCCTCCGGTAGAAACTCAGCACTTTAGAGAACGGCGCGGCGTGGTTCTTTGGGAAAACTTCGCAATCACTGCAGTGCAAGACAGCATGACTATTACAATGGTGAACTAACTTAAAGGGATAGTTAACCCAAAAATGATAACTCTATCAGTAATTACTCTCCCTCATGTTGTTCAACCCCGTAAGACTTTCGTTCATCTTCAGAAAACAAAATAAGATATGTTTGATTAAATCTGAGAGCTGGATCACTCCTCCATAGGCTTCTATGGGATCGAAACTTGCCAGCCCAGAAAAGTTATTAAAGACATCGTTAAAATAGTCCGAGTGACTACAGTGGCTCAATCTTAAGTTTATCAAGCGACGAGAATACTTTCTGTGCGCAAGAAACAAACAAAAATAACGACTTTATTCAACTCTTCATTTCCTTCTCTGTGGGCCTCGAGTGAGTTCACGTAGTGTAACAGCGCAGCGCTTCTGTTGTACGTCACACGTAGGCTCACTATTGGCCGACGCTGGTCATGTGTGTGATGATGTGTGTGACGTACAACAGCAGCGCTGCGCTGTTACACTACGTGAACTCACTCGAGGCCCACAGAGAAGGAAATTAATAGTTGAATAAAGTCGTTATTTTTGTTTGTTTTTTGCGCACAAAAGTATTCTCGTCGCTTGATAAACTTAAGGTTGAGCCACTGTCGTCACTCGGACTATTTTAACGATGTCTTTCATAACTTTTCTGGGCTGGCAAGTTTCAATCCCTTAAGAAGCCTATGGAGGAGTGATCCAGCTCTCAGATTTAATAAAAAATATCCTAATTTGTGTTCTGAAGATGAACGAAAGTCTTACGGGGTTGAACAACATGAGGGCGAGTAATTACTGACAGGGTTTAATATCCCTTTAACGAGTTAATCGTGTCCCGCAGAGAGCCAAGAACGCACCTGACGCCTTCATCAGCGGCCGAGGTCCACTTCAGAGAGATGGGGTACGGCACCACGTCTGTGATGGAGAACTCGCGCACTTTAAAGGCGGGCGACAGGATTGCACACTGAGGAAAAACAAAACAATCAAGTTAGTTGGAAACACTGTAGGTTGTCATTATGAGAAGTGGATAGGGTAATAAACCACATAAGACAACGCAAGCATAACAAGTCATAAGAAATACATTTATAATATTATATCACGAATTAATCAGAAAAATGAGTCAAGGGTTTGAAAAACATCACTTTTACAAAACCTAATGAGCTTCCCCCTAAGAAGAAGGAGAACTATCGGTTTGCACCACTAGACACGCAGAGTCATTATTATTTACACAATTGTGTGGTGAGGAAATTTCACACCAAAGCTGTAGATTATAAAATGATACAGTAATAACCGCAATATTGTAATACCGTGATACTGAACAGTTACCGCAACCTTCACGTTTTTTCTTTTTTTCACAAGGCTATGCCCATCTTGATCTTTCACTTCATGCATGTTTATTGAATGTGGTGATGCACCGATGTGAAAATTGTGGCCGATACGATAACCGATAATAATATTGCTGTTATGGCTGATACTGATATTTACCGATGTCGATATCTCTGTATAGAAAACACACAGCGAGGGTTAGGGCTGCACGATATTGGTAAAAAATGACATTGCAATGTTTTATTTTTCTGCGATTTATATATTGCGATATAAAAAACAATTTCACCAGATATTCTGAATAGCTCTATTTTGGAAAGAATGAATCAATCCAGAATGACTGGGGTGGTTTTGTCATGGAGTAAATCCGCATAGAAACTAATATTAATAGAATGTTAACTAATGTAGTTAACTAGACTTTAATAAATGGAACCTTATTGTAAAGTGTTTCCGATTTATGTCTCTTGAGTTCAGTGTTGGACAGATCAGTTGTTTTAACTATTCATTAAAGTGAATCGGTTCAAAGGAGTCATTAGCTCACGAATCGGACGTGTCATTAACGGACCACGCCACACGTTCAATATTAACCAGTTTAGGACATCGCACAAGATTTCATCACTAGATAGATTTTTTTTTGTTTATTGAAAGTGTGGTTTATGTCATCTGAATGTGTGGAAAGCTTTTCACAGAAGATAAGGCAACGTTATTTTAGCTTATACTACAGGGCCGTTGAATGCTTGAATCTGATTGGTTGAGGAACGTTCAAAGGTGTGCAATTATTTTCAGGGAAACGCACGGCTAAAGTAGTTCCAGGCAGGTCTTGACCACATTACCGTTCCATATCACTTCGCGTAGTCAACTGTCATAACGGAAAATATAATACAATTCATAACAAGACAAAACATGCAGCCCATGCGCTTGATCTGCCATTTTCGATGTCTAACTTCACAATCAATGGAAACATGCAGTTTAATTTTAATAAATAAAGTATATAGTCCTATCTATAATCAATCAAATTAAACTGAATATAGGCCAAATACATTGATAGTCCTGCTGCACGGGTTTTCGTAATTAATGCAGATAATAGGCAACAAATAAATAATTATTGATAGGCCTATAGCCTACTTGTTAATAGGACTTTGTGTTTCATTTATTAGGCTAGTCTACTGTCAATATTAGAAAAAAAAAAAACATGAACGAACTAATTAAAACGAATTGAGTTTATTTCTCTCTCTCTCTCTCTCTCTCTCTCTCTCTCTCTCTCTCTCTCTCTCTCTCTCTCTCTCTCTCTCTCTCTCTCTCTCTCTCTCTCTCTCTCTCTCTCTCTCTCTCTCTCTCTCTCTCTCTCTCTCTCATTAATAACTGCATAAAGCCGAGGACACACTTATTGTAAGGGCGGTTATGAATGTAATTTGATACTTTGTTATGATTGATCATGCCCAAACGCGTGTTCAACACGTTCAGTCTGTGTTCACAGTCGGTGTGTAAAATCTGCTGCAGCCGATGGAAACAGTCAGAGAGTGTTTCAGCCAGTCGTTAAGTGTGTCCAGCATTTAGTCTGCTATCAGTGGCTCAAACCTCCGTTACTAACTCTAAAATGACTCCGCTTCGCGTCGTGACCGCATTACCACCTCGGGTGTGCATTATTTTTCTAATAATTCAACGGCCTGTCGTCAATTATTCCTTACACAATTCACAACCAGTGGTAGTTCAGAAAAAAAAAAAACTTCGGTCTTCCGACCTTTTACCATCGTGTATTCTCAAAGATTATTAATATGCGCGAGGGAGGGAGAGAGGGCAAGACAGTTTGAAGACGGTGAGAGTGCGCGCGGGCGCGCGACCGGGGCTTTCACTCTCTCTGCTCGTTCTCTCAGTTAAACAAGCGCAGGAGACGGAGTCACTCATCTACATCACTCAACTACATCACTCACCGGTCAAATAAGGCTTTGGCGGGACAAAAATACGCCTTAGTGAGGCTGACAGAAATATGAAATGACATGAAATACACAGGAATGATTATCGGCCTGTTCACATCGGCCCTATTTTGACATCGGAACGATACCGATGCGTAAAAAATGTACCATATTTGGCCGATATATCGTGCACCACTAATTGAATGTATAAAATAAATGTCACTTGAAATCATGTGGATTTTTGGGAAAAATTGCATTCATGCAAACTTGCAAAAACAAGAACTTACGGAGCCCTCTAGTCCCACTTTGTCAAAAAATTTTATTATAACTATCTCGTGGCCTCAAGATAGAGATACTATCTTGAGGCCACGAGTTACTTATCTTGAGGCCGCGAGATAGTTATAATATTTTTTTTTGACAAAGTGGGACTAGGGGGGCTCCGTAAGAACTCACACAAGGGTATTATGTTTCTCACACACATTTCCCTGTCAAAATAGCAGAGTTGATCTGGAATTACTCAGCTTTTGAGAACAAACAGAAGTTATGCCGGTTTCTCTGGTAGTGGGAGGAACTAACGCGCAAATCTCATTGGCTGGCGCTCATCTATTACCGCCCCTGTTTTGATTTCAGCAATTCGAGCGAACGCTTATAAAGGGATTAACAAATGAACCCAGCAGCTCATCAATCCTTAGTGCGGCTTATATTGTTATTAGTAGTATTGTTATCTTTTTATAATAATTACTATGATCTATTTTTTTACAGAAACACTGAATGACCAACAATATCTTAAGCACCACCACCATTCCTGAGTTCAGTTAAAATGACAAATGAGATTCATACATGGTTACCAAGTTTTAGTTTAATTAAAGTTTTATCATTAAATAATGCTTGATTATCAGAACATCATAATATAATGGTTGATCGACTGATGTTAAGAGTGTACGTTCAGATATTTAAAAACCTGTGCCATTTTACCAACATAAGCTGATTTGGTGGTATCATATATATATTAGGGGTGGAACGGTACATGTATTCGTATCGAACCGAATCGGTACGGGCGTCACGGTTCGGTGCACGAATTTACACGGAGAATACACGGTATAAAAATAAATAAAACTCGCGTGCACATTAATTAATGTAATGCGGAACTACTGTTAGATACGCGGGTTCTTTAGGGACACATAATCTGTATCATCGGCTTAGCTCTGAACGCGCGTTCACTTCAAACGTTGGCTTTATACGCGCGTCCTATTCGCTTTGGACTAGCGTCGAACTAGACGCGAATTTGATGCTCTATTCGCGTTTGGTGTGACCGTATAATGAAAAGGCAGCGATGTCAAGATTGCAATGCTGGAGTGTGTGTGTGTGTGTGTGTGTGTGCGAGAGAGAGAGAGAGAGAGAGAGAGAGAGAGAGAGAGAGAGAGAGAGAGAGAGAGAGAGAGAGAGAGAGGCGCGCGGGCGCGATCGAACTGTGTGTGTGTGTGTGTGTGTGAGAGAGAGAGAGAGAGAGGCGCGCGATCGAACAGTGGAAACATAAAAAACATACTCCGTCATTTTGTTCAGATCATTAAACCTGCAAAGTGTTTACTTATATTTGTGTACACTCGCAATAAAACACAACATTGTGCTTTTGTCACACTAAACTCTTGTCAAACTGTAACCTACAACTGTCACCCAACCAAAAAAACACACACACACACTGTTTTAAAAGCAAAACATATTTATCCAACTCCATTTCAAAACAGTCTGTGGGTTCCATCTTTTGGACATTCATCATATTGCATTGGTTTTCATCTCTTGTCCTCGGAGCGCTAATCTCACACATTCTACATTGATTAAAAAAAGAAAATCGAATGTGTAATGGTAGTATTATTTTATACAGAAATCAATTATTTATAATTCAGATGAGAATAATGTTACATTGTCAATTAATAATGTTAATTAAAATTAAGGAAAACAAATATATTGATCTGAAATATAGCAAAATAATTTTAAATTAATTCAGGTACAATTACCAAACATATCATAAACTGGTTCTATGCCTTTATTAAAAAAACGTATTTAAAAAATACAATGCCTTCTGCATTTTTGTTTTGCTTTTCCCTCCATTGTACCGAACCGTGATGTCTGAACCGAGGTATGAACCGAACCGTGACTTCTGTGTACCGTTCCACCCCTAATATATATATATTTATATTAGGGGTTGAATGACTTCAGATTTTTTAAAGTCGACATTAATGTGATTAAAGTATGTCGACTAGTCATATGACACAAGGCTATTGCTCCTACATAAGTATTTTTATCAGTTCTTTTGTCTTTGGCTCGTTATATTTCTCACAGAATAAAGTAGCCCAATAAATATTACATTTATATGAATGTATTAGTGTGTTAGAGAGCGATTGCTAAGAAATATATGCTAGAACTTTTCAGTTTCTAAGCGATTTTATTGATAAATCACAGAACAGTTTACAGTATATTTCTGCGCTACTGAATGTTTCCGTGTGCACGCGATCTTCACGTGATATGCGCGCTACTGTCTGTGAGTGTGTGTGTGTGTGTGTGTGTAATGCAGCGGAGCTTTAGAACGACGATTAAATTACCTGTACAATAAGCGGTGTAAAACGTGCATTCACCTGATCAATTCTGAGCATCCAGATGGCATAATCAAACAGATCTTGTGGAGCGCTCTCCGAATACGCATTTATGTGTCATTTTAACTGAAACAGAGCGTAAAAATGGACTTCAAAGATTTCTTATCCTGCTTGACCTTTTATGGTATTACCGCTTTTTATTTATTTGTTGCTATATAATTACGTGTTACGATGTGGTCAGCATACACAAAAACAGTTTCAGTAACCAACGTAACCGAAACTAAACAGCGTCTCTGCGCATTGAAAGACTGCATTTGATAGCCATTCATAGCAGCCAATAAACGGCTCTGGGAATTCATAAACCACGCCTCAAATACAAGAAAATAAACATGTGGTTCCCAGACCACGTCTCAATGTCAATGAGACGTGGTCTGACGTTAGCCAGGCTACATTGTTACGCCAACGGACTGTCTTTCGTCCAGTCATTAAGCCATTCATTCAACGAAAACTTTCAAAAAAGCTGATTCCTTAAATGATAGATGTAATGAAACAAGGTGTTAATTATTTTTTAACTTTGAGCTCCACTTTTCAAGGCACAGCTGACCAGCAGTGCTTCACTTAATAGAGACCAATGGCATTGATTCAATGCGTGACTCGCCGGTTAAGTCCAAGTCCACAAAGCCTCTGTACAAATCACCATGATAAACAGTCTTTGTTATCATTATTAACCCTCTAGGCGCCACGGTCGAGTTTACTTGACAAGATGCGGCACTGAATAAAACGGCCAATTTTGTCAAATTGGGTGTCAAATTTTCGTTCGACCTCCCCTCCACTGGATGGCAGACATGTCACACTTCATCCCCGACTCAAAAAAACGTCATGCTTCTATACAAAATGTTCGAGTTAGAGCGCATTGAATCAGTGCGAACAAAAGCGGAGCTAGTTTTATCAGATCCTCTCCGCAATCGCGGCGACAGTATTGTGGTGGAGACTTAGTCTAATGCCACTGGGTATGTTAGACGAGGTCGAAGTATTCATAGGACAGTTAGGAGGCGACGTGGAGGCAGGGTGAGGAGTCGTAATGATAATGACAGTAGTCCGAGCTGTGCACACTCGATCTGGCCGCGCTGCTCGTATCATCTCACTCATGATCTGTGCCTTGCCGTGGCGAGTGAGCGTTTGAACTAAACAGGTCTTGTCTACTTGTGTTTGTGTGTCATATGAATAATATATATGTGCCCCATACATGGAATCAGAGTGCCTACTGTATTTAGTAAATGGAAAATCTCTACAGCAAAAGGCCAACCACTACATGCATTCGGTTTGTTTCTACCATTTATTAGTAATGATTTACACAGTTTGTTTACTGCTTACTATATACCTGAGCATTCAGTATTGTGCAATATAGCATACAGAAGGTGATGGACATTTTTGGGGGAAAGAAGTGCTGCATTTTTTCATTTAAACATGTGACTTTTCATGAAAATTCTATAATCCAAGATGGCCGACACCATATGACGTCATAACATGCTAATTAGATAGGAAAATGTAATCCCTACATAAACTTTGGGTAATCCTTAATATTTCTCTAATTTACAGAAAGTCTCTATCTTTTATCACTTTAAAGATATTCTTTTGAAATTAAGATTTTAGGAAAAAACCTCTGGCGCCTAAAGAGTTAACTTCTTTAACATTCAATACACATGGTACGAAGGGTGTAGCCTTATGAAAAAAGAAAACACGAGAATATCGCGGTTACTTGCCTTCCTCTGCGGTCGGCCTGTCAGTAGTGCGGTACTGCAATATTGCGGTTATCACGACAGCCCTACAAACGAGTGACAAAAGGGCCAATGAAACGAGTGACGCGCTAACCTGCAGTGCACATCCTCGGGCCACGGCTTCATCCGCATTCAGCGTCATGCTCAGCTCCTTTCCGAAAAACTTGCTGATTTTGTCTTTGATGGCTGGAATCCTGGAGGCGCCGCCGACGATCTCCACCGCATAGATGTCCTCTTTCTTCAACCCTGGTTGTAGGAGGAAAGAAAACCCGTTCCATTAGACGTAGTAGTATCGTGGTACAGTGTATTCTCTCAGGCGCAGTTCTGTCAAAGGGTCAAAATAACTTATTTTCAACAGAAGAAAGAAACTTATTGAGGTTTAAAACAACTTGAGAGAGTAAATTATGACATTTTTGGGGAAACCATCCCTTTAATGTGACTAAAACAACAAAAAACAAAGAGATAAATCACTCACCGCGATGGACTGAGAACTTTAGTAGTAGCTTTAATAAGAATCAATGTATAATTTATACTGTAAAGTCTATGTAGTTTAATATTTATTCATTTAATTTCTGTAAATACACCTACTGTAGCTGAAAATATAAAGCACTGTTAATTTCATTTGTATATTAAGCTGTGTATATGCAATGTGTATCTTTGCTCTTATTTTTTAATAACAAAGAAAATAATGACAGATTTTTATCTTTTGCCTAAATGTCTACCATTCTTTTAATATTTTGTTACCTTGTAAGGCTTTGTTTTTAAAATAGGAACATTCATTTGTCTGTAATACCCAGTTACTTGGAAAATAGTAAAACCAACATGCAAAAAGAATCGTGATAAAATCCTGAATCGTGATTTTCCTGAAAAAAAAATTGTGAATTGCCAAAGTGTCTCGATCGCCCCCTGGTGGCTGGTCCCAGTATAGCTCATAAACCACGCCCTCTCCATGTAATGTAATGGACAGGAGGCAAACTAAACAATCAAATCATGCTTCAAATTATTTTTTGAGAGAGAGACCGAGTGTGAGCATTAGTAAATTGATACATACTACGGTACATAGTGATATATAAGAGGCATGGAAGTTTGATTAATGGACTCCAATAATCAGTACTACAAACGTCTTGTTTTGAACTATTGTTTAATAAATAGAAATAATTCGAGCACATAAACTTTCATATGGAGGATTAAATAAGATTCAATTTATGCAGTAAGACTTCACAACTAATCACTGACACTGTACCACAACATTTTACATTTCTTAAGCGTCATAATAACAACGACTCTGAATTTCATCCATTAACCGAACTTCCACAGTGCAGTTCTGCCTTGACATGTTCTCATTTGGTTACATTCTGTTATGGAATATTAGTTTATTTATTGTATATTTTGAGTTTTATTCACATCCATTACAATGATGTTTTCGTCAGTGATGACGATAACGAAATGATTTCGTTGACGCACTTTTTTTTATGACGATAACGCGACGATGACTAGCTAAAAATGGCTCTAAGGTGACTAAAACATGACGAGACGTTTTCGAGTTTTCGTTGACGAGACGAGACGGAACGAAAATGATAAGTCTGACGTTCACAATGCATGTCATTTCTGCCTGTTTTGCGTGCAATCTGTCTATTGAGCTATAAAAAAAAAAAAGTATCAGCAATGCTGCCATTTCCTATCCTTGTTTTGGGTAACGTTACGCGCCGCGCGTGCGCGTACCAGATTCAACACAACAACAACAACACAGGTTTTATCGTTAGTCAAGTCAATGGAGTCGGAAAAAAACTACGATGAAACCTGTTGGAAAGCATCTTTTGCAGCGATTGTTGTGTGAGCTTATCAGTGAACATCCCTGACCACTCGGTGAGTTGAAGTGCAAGTTGTAGATCATAAGTATGTGTTCCTCAATAGCTTATATTTTGGGCACGTTGTTCATTGCACTTTAGCAATTTCTCAAATAAAGCCACAATTGCCAAAGTAAGAATGTTTTTATTCCTGGCTTTTTTGGAGTAAAACAGTGATTCCACTGTTACCACTTTATCTGTGTGTAATGTTCTAGTAGCTCTTTTTTTTTTTTTTGCCGTTTAAACTTTAAACCATTCCTTTATTACTGTGATTACTGGTGAAAATAGCATTTAATATTCATGGAAAAACTATAACTTGAAATATGGGGATAAAAGGTTTCTGCCCAAATTGACAATGAAGTACAGCTTTGGCAATGGCAGCACTGCATCTCCATCAATGAGAAAGTCTAGTTTATTATGCAAAGGTTTTAAGGTTAGCTGTTGTTTTATGATTTGCAACACTTGCTACAACCTGTCAAACCTAAGCCCATTTCCAATACTTTTTAACCTAAATGAATTTGTTAGACTACTTTTTTTCTTTTCTTTTTTTTTTTACTAAAATTGACTAAAACTTTACTAAAACCTTTTTGTGTTTTCGTCGACTAAAACTTGACTAAAACTTTAAGTTTATAAGTTAAGATTAAGTTTATAAGTTACTAAAATGTGACTAAAACTTAAAAGCATTTTCGTCCAAAAGACTAAGACTAAAACTAAAAGGGCTGCCAAAAACAACACTGATCCATTATGCAGGTACAGTACAATGCAAGTTTATATTTGCTTCCTAAAATATATTTACACAATGTAAAATATTGCCCTGATGAAGTTGCTACATTTTCTTTATTGTTTTATTTATTTATTCTTTAAGGAGATGCACTGAGTTTTGGTGAATAAGAGGACCTGTTTTATGTTGATGCACATAGTTGTACATTAGCAGGAATGCAGCACAATATGGATGTGAAAGCAGTTATAATTAGCCTATGTGACAATAACATTTGCTTTGGTTAAAATAAACGGTAACACTTTATTTTAAGGTGCTTGTAATAAGCAGTAATTAACAGTTAATAAGACACTTATAAGACCTTATAAGATGCATATAAGATGCATATTATCATTAACTAATGATAATAAATAAATTAAATTAAATAATACATTTCTCAAGTATCAATACATTGCACTTTTAGAACAGCTGGACAAACATAAATGGTAACACAAACTCCCAGGCCCTTAAAAATTGACCTTCCCAAGAGGGAGTAGTTTCCCTGATCTCTTCAGGGCCTGTGCCCGGTTGCATAAAGCACCTTAAGTGTAATTTTCCCTTAAAGTCGCCCTTATGTTTCCCTTAAACCTAAGGGTGTTGCAGAAAAATACCCTTAAGTGTTACTTAACGGGTTTTTTTAAGTGAAACGTCATAAACACTTAGAATTTCCCTTAAATGCTGTTTTTTCACTTAAGTAATCGTTAAGTGTTGCATAAAACCCCTTAACGGTAATTTCCCTAAGTATAACTTAAGGTTTGGAAATCGTAACCTTAAGAGTAACGCGGACAAAAATAAGACGACATGGCTGAATTTATGAAACCAGCTGAAGATCATAGGGAATAGGAAGAACCCTTTGGACCAATTTAGCCATGAAAAATTGTTGCAAGAATACCGATTTGATCGACGCGCAATATTTGACATCGCTATCAAACTAGACGGCTGTCTGTCATTAGCGTTACACGCGAATCGCATGTAAACTATCACAACGTTAAGTCAGTGCGCGCACGGAGAGTGTGTGGCCGACAAAAAATTCACAGGAGAACGTGCTGATTCTGTGTTTTAAAAGGAATCATGACAGAAGAAAACAGGTATGCTATGGAAATATACTCAGCTGTATTTCGAGACACAGAGCCAGAAGTGCATTCACAAAACCTAAACAAATGCCAAAGCATGAGACGGTGAACAACACAAACTGCCGCCACGTTCGGAGCTAACGCGGTGTTGCGTGATAGCGTCACTGGACTGACACGTGATATTCCGACATGTTAGTGTTTTGCGTATCTATGGCAACAACAGACTTTTATAACGTGAATCCAGGATCGCTGTCGTGAAACACTTAAATGTTTCCCTTACCTAAGAGAACCGTTTAAGAGATTATATGCAACACCCTTAAGTTGTTCTCTTAGGTAAGGGTAAATCGCCCCTTAACTATCATACTTAAGGGAAAAACTTAAGGTGCTTTATGCAACCGGGCACTGGACCTTTAATTAACCCTTATATGAAGTAGTTAATGCTTATATCATATGCATCTTATAAGGTCTTATAAGTGTCTTATAAGGTCTTATAAGTGTCTTATTAACTGTTAATTACTGCTTATTACAAGCACCTTAAAATAAAGTGTTACCAAATAAACAAATAATCTTTATCTCAATTAGGGGTGGGCGCTATACCGGTATGAACGTGAATACCGGTATTATGTTGTGCCATGATATGGATTTTGCGATACCGAGGATACCGTATTCATAAATTCAAATTTTGCAGTTATATTGTTTTGTTCAATTTGGTACTCTTTACAACTGTTAACACTAATGACGATACAGAATCGAATACGCTGTTTAAGGAAATGACTGATTTGGCGCTTCATACGCGTGAAGTTGCTGAGGCGATTAACCGCTGTCCTGTGACGCGTTCAATGAAGGACCGTAACGTAGAACACATCGCTAGTGCTAAGCGGCTGTTCATAAAGGATGCATCTTTTGCGGTGGAATGGGAAATAACAAGGTAATGAGACGCAAGTTTGACTTTTAACTGGAGCGCAGCATTTTTAGAATGCCGTTTCATTTGCGAGACGCGGGCGCAACACCAAAACAAGTTCGTCAAGCACAAAAAAACATTAAAGTTCCAGGCTACTGTATGTTTGAGATGTCATGTTTTCATGAAGGTTAAAAGGCTGAAAGCTGCTATTATTATCTTTGTTTTTAAAAAACATTTACTGCTAATAATATTATCCACGTGGAGACATTTCCCCGCAATGTAACGTTAGGCTATGAATAACAGGACACGACACACACATAAGCGCGCGTACACACACTGGTCCACTATCTTTGTGGGGACTCTCCATAGACGTAATGGGGTTTATACTGTACAAACTGTAGCCCTTTATTCTGTCTCCTTACACTAAATTAGTTTGTATGAACATTTTCATTGTTTTTTTCTTGTATACTTTTAAGTTCTATTTATTTGGTGCTTTGTTCAATCTCAAACCATTATTTTATTTTTATCATTAAGATGTCTGCACAAGAGTTAACTGTAATCTGTGCAAACATTAAACTTAAATTAAACGTCTCGCTTTGGTCTACACTGGAAGTGTTCTGCTCGCTCTGCTAAAGCTAAACTATAATTACTAAAGCTGAAACTAAATAAAATAAAAACTATATAGAAATGTGTTTGCAAAATAAAAACTAACAAAACCATTAATGAAACTAGCTAAAACTAAACTGAAATTTAAAGCAAAATTGAAAACGATATTAAAATAAAAACTAATTTAAAAAAGCAAAACTATAACAACAGATATTCCCGGAGACAGAGCACACCCGAAGACGGCTCTCACTCAGAAATCAATAAAGTCTTCATTCGCTGCCGGTTCTCATTATGACAAGACGAGCAAAAAGTGGAGAGACATAACAAGTGCATTCAGGCCTACCTCATGTTGCACGTTTGCACTTTTTGAGGAAAAAAAAGGCAAAAAAACCCCACATTTCAGGTCTATGTCCAATGAAATGCCTCACCCTTTTCTAGTTATCTAGTGTTAAAATACATATCTTGCCTGTAATTTAACTAAGGTGTACAAAAATGTGATTCCAATTTTTTTCTCATATCGCGATATAATATCGATATCGTCCGGACAGTGAAAAATATCGTGATATGAATTTTTGCTCATATCGCCCACCCCTAATCTCAATATTGATCAAAATAATCATTTTGGCCCAAATCGTGCAGCCCTACTCCGGGGCGAGCGGGAAAGCCCCGGGAACAGCGCTTGTACTCACTGGTTTGTTCCATGATGCTGCGCAGAGGATTCTCCACTCGGGCCAACAGCCCTGCACACAGCTCCTCAAACTTGGCTCTGGAACAGAAGAGTCATCAGGATATTATTAGACCTGGTATTTTAACAAATTCACCTCTCTCACTGCTCAGTTTCTAATTTACTCCGCTGACACCGAGCACCAGATTTAGCTCCTGGCATTGCCCGTGGATGCTAACCTGTTGAGTTTGCTGCTGACATCGATGTCATTCATGAAGCATTCGATGTTGAGCGGCAAGTCGGAGGAGTTGGCACTCATGAGCTTCTTGAGTTTCTCGCACTCCTGGTAGAGTCGCACCAGAGCGCGGGGCTTCGATCGCACGTCCAGCTTGTACTTCTGAGCAAATTCCTCACAGAAGTATTGGACCAGCACCTCATCGAAGTCTTTACCTCCCAGCTCAGGGTCGAACGCAGAACCCAGAACCTGCATGAATCAGCCAATAGAGGACAAACAAAACTAAACAATTTCAAAACGATTCACACAGCATGTGTACAACTAGGGGTGTGCGATCTTGGCAACAAATTATATCTCGATATTTTCTGGGATTTTCTCGATTACAATAATTAGAAGATATTTTGCTGAGTGTGTTTATTGTGTTGGTTTAGTACTGCACAGCATCATTATTTCTGTCGTACAATAATTCATATTATCACAGAAACACTGGAATAAAAGTTTATAGTTCAGATATAAACACTGATGTCTATGGAAGCGATCAAAATAGAGCAAATCAGCTTTAGAAAGTAACTTGGCACTTTAAATAATTTTTTTATATTTATTTATTTTACATTTTTTTATATTTTATATTTCTATTGTTTTCTTTTTTTTAACATTGTTTTTTGTTTTTGCTTTCTGTCTTTGTTTATTAGGTTTTTGTTTTTGTCATTTAGTTTTTATTGTTTCTTTTACATGTTCGAAATAAATAAATATAAATAACAATTGAATTGATTACTTGTTTAAAAAAATTCATTGAGGTTTAAACATTTTAAATAGACTGTTATTTTGTTTAGTTGTCAGGGGTTTTAATGCTTTATTTAACCTCACAACTCGCATAATAAACAGTGAAATACATGATGGATGCTTGCGTTGACGTCACCAACGGGCAATAACCCGTTTAATACAGCTAGTAAACGTGGTTTCTTGCATTGCCAGGTTATTAATTTGATTTTTGGTAGTTATCAGCGCATTGGTGTGCATGTAAATGCGTTTTAAGGGGAGACACCCCAAGTGAATAGGAAAACAAAACAAAAAAACTAATAGATATCAGCATGAAACTTCCCCAGTTGATTACTGACATTAAGACAAATCTTTTGTATTTACAAGTTTTTTAGAATATTTATGTTTAAATATGCAAATTATGTATTATCTCATTAAATATGGGCTAATTTGCATATATTTCCAGAAGAGGAATCTTTTGTTGACATATCAGAGTCAAAGGTTTCTACAGAGGGGATTTTGGAAATCTCTTTTTATCACCCCATTAATCAGAAAAAAACTGCCAACAGCAATACAAAAATTCATTTTCACCCCGTTTTTAGGTATAAAATGTTGTATAAATCAGAATCTGAATGATATATAAACAAACCCCTCTGTAAAAACCGTAAGAATATAGATAGGAATACAACTGGAAAGTTTGGTGTATGTAAGTGCTGCTCTGGCTCAGAGTAAGAGAAAAAAAACATTTTGAGAAAACGGCCTGATTTGACATCAGCAAATGACATTTCACTTTTAGAGTTAAATGCCCCGTTGTACTTTCACGATTGGTTGAAATCTACAGACACAAATAGACAAAGTGTGGTAAAATAAAGACCTAAATGTGTATTTTGAAAGAAGAAAGAAGTCTGAAAGATGATATGTTATTGAAGACAAATCTCAAAATTGACCAGTAAAAAAAGAAAAAACGCTGTTTTTGCCTGCCAAACCAAACCTGCCAATAGGGAACACATCCCTAGTTGAAGATAACCATGCTGTGATCAGTTAAGAATTAACACTAAAATGTGTATTATCATGTATATGGACAAAAAAAACCCCGTACCTTCAACTTCCCCTTGTTAAAGGCACACGCAGAGACCTGGTAAGTAGCATGACCAACATCCACAAACACCACAGTCCTGGGCTTCTCCTCAGGAGCCGGCAGGTCCTGCTTGTAGATCCCATAGGCCAGTGCAACTATGATGACAGTTAACACATGAACAATGTAAGTCAGTGTTTCCTCTAGGATTTTTTCCAGCTGTGGTGGCAGGCCCATTTCCCCAGGGGGAGGGGGCGTGGCCTATGAGTGATATCCCCATAGGCCACGCCCCCTTGCCCCAGGTGTTTAAACCTCCCCTGAGTATTATAATATGAAAGGCTCCAATAGGAGTGGCAAAGTGATGCACTTGAAGCAACGCAGCGCTTCACATTGAAAAGATTAAAGTGAAGAGATATTTGATGCTTAGTGTATTATATATCTATGCAACAGTTTATTGAGCCTTTTCTTTTAACAGTTTTAAATGTCAGTTACAGTGCGCATGAAGAACAATTCATAGCGCTCTCTCCTCCAGTGCTGTAATCTAACACACACCCGGGAGAAAGGAATATGATTTAGAAAGCGCTATAAACTCCAGCAAGATAAAGTCATTTTATGTAAACCATATACTTTATTTGTAGATAAAGGTCTAATAATGGGAACATTGATCTTGAAGAGAGTCGTCGTGTGACTGTCGTAACCGAACGCGGCGCGCATTGTGATGCTGAATGGAGAATGACTGAGGAGAGATGAGTTTCCATTAACTTTAACTTAAATATTCATTTTTACCTCACGGCTCACGGTATGCTATCGAATGACTTTAGAAGTCCTGGAATATAGTGCGAAAACTTCATGGTGCTTTACAACTTTTTATGCCTTTAGTGGGGCTTAACAATAACACAATAGTATACACAATATCAGACTTCACTGAGAAGCTGCAGCCGTGGTGGGATGAGTTTTGGTGTGTCGGACCACCAGAGTAGAATGAATGTAGCGGAAACACTGTATCCATCATAAAAGTGCATCTATCCATGATAATAGTGCGTCTATGCATGATAAAAGTGCATCTATCCATCATAAAAGTGCATCTATCCATGATTAAAGTGCATCTATCCATCATAAAAGTGCATCTATCCATGATTAAAGTGCATCTATCCATCATAAAAGTGCATCTATCCATCATAAAAGTGCATCTATCCATCATAAAAGTGCATCTATCCATCAAAAGTGCATCTATCCATCATAAAAGTGCATCTGTCCATCATAAAAGTGCATCTATCCATCAAAAGTGCATCTATCCATCATAAAAGTGCATCTATCCATCATAAAAGTGCATCTATCCATCATAAAAGTGCATCTATCCATGATTAAAGTGCATCTATCCATCATAAAAGTGCATCTATCCATCATAAAAGTGCATCTGTCCATCATAAAAGTGCATCTATCCATCATAAAAGTGCATCTATCCATGATTAAAGTGCATCTATCCATCATAAAAGTGCATCTATCCATCATAAAAGTGCATCTGTCCATCATAAAAGTGCATCTATCCATCATAAAAGTGCATCTATCCATGATTAAAGTGCATCTATCCATCATAAAAGTGCATCTATCTATAATAAAAGTGCATCTATCTATAATAAAAGTGCATCTGAATGTAGCCGAAACACTGCAAGTACTATAATAACAACACATGAACGCAGTAATAAACTGCAAGAATGAACAGAACTTTTTTCCTAGACTCTCATTACTGTCACTCATGATGATTCACCTAAAATGACAATTTTGTCATCCTTTACTCACCCTCGCTTGTGTTGTGCCAACTAGGCGGAGGACAATCACAGTTAGCTCTCATCATTTAAGTGTTTTGAATGTAAAGACGCCGAAGCATTTGAGAGCTACAGTGGAGGGCAAGACGTATTTGGGTTTGTTCCTTAAACGAAACTATAACACACCAAATTCCAAGACTTCTGAAGCCGTATGAGGAAATACTTAAATGTGCTTATATTTTTTTTAACCTTTTGGGGGCCTGACAACAGCTATGTTTCCATCCACTTATTTTAATGTGCATTTTGGGATATCGCATACAAAACTGCTGGATGGAAACGACAAGATGCGTATAAAGTCAAAAATTATGCATTAAAAAAAAAGTGTGTGCTCGTTTGGGTCAGATCATTTTTTTTTTATCTAATAACAAAACATGCGCATAAACTACAATGGAAACACATTTACCGAATAAATTCCTCTATGCGCATCAAAAAATGCAAAAACACCCTCTGAGACGCAAGTGATTTACATACAAAGTTATTATTTTCAGTGGCTTTTCTACTTTTCTTAGTGATATTTATCGCTAGTTCATCAGGAAGAGATGATTTCGTTCTCTTTGGCTCGCTGCTTTATTCGCAAATGTTTTATGCAATATTCCAATTTTGCTCATAAGTTGAATTTTTGCAACTTTGGAAGGAAACACAGCTAATGTACCACCCGTTATGTAGGTCAGGCGTAGGCATGTGCCGGTATCAAATTTTCATCCTGCGATTAATTGATTGAGCTTTTATCACGGTATACGGTATTATCACGATATTTTAATTGCACAAGAGAAACAGACGGATTGGGGGTATCTAAAAAAAACTTGCATCACAATGTGTAATTGTGATTGTCAAAACATTAATTTTATTTTTTAGTGACAACATGTTATAATGTTTACATGGTTACTGAGGCTAATGTTTGTATTATTGCTTAACACAATTTTCATGATTTCAATTAAATTCTTGGATTTAATTTCAATCTTGATTCAATATTGACTCATTTGGATAAATATTAGGTAGGCTACAGTAGATAGCCTGCATTTAAATGTTTCTCAAGAAAAAATATATCTCACATAATGCTGTAAACATACAGAGAGAAATTAAATATAATGCATACAATATAAATATAATAATAATATAAATATAAAAATGTAATATGCCGTAATTTTCATTATAATAACAATTATATAATGACAAGTAAACATATATTAAAATAATATAGTGCACATATTTAGCAAAATACTCCTCTCTATAGCTATTTTCTTATAGTCAACTAACATTAAATGGCTTTCCTGAGGTAAATGTAACGTTCTGTGACATAATTGTTCTCCTGCAGTTTTATTGACCTCTTTCCGTGGTTGAAAAACACTGATTGATCGAAAGTACGTACCTTTCGGTGGGTTGTACTGTATCTTTAATAAAAAGTAACAGATGATCGGTTTACTTGAACTGAGGCGCGCGATCTGTCACGTCACATTTACAAGCACCAAAACAGTATTTATTGTCTGAATTTCGTTATAAAACCTGAGAGCTGATATTTTTTTCATATCAAAAGTAACCTGCTCTGTCTAGTCTGTCGGTGTCAGTGTCCTCTTTGCTCCGCGATTTTTCTCTGCGTGAGAAAATGGATGTGTGGCGCGAGACCGTGTGAAAGTGTCAATTGCGTGAGTCTCAAGCTGCTGAATGCGTGAGAGTTGGCAGCCATGCGGGGGATAGTCGGCAGCGTTCCTCCTTCCGCCGTGCTTCTTCTCCATGTGAGCATTGTTTACATTAGACTAGAGTGCGCACTGCATGCACACAGTGCTTATACATGTGATGTGGGGATTGTTTACATCAAAGTGCGCACTTGTTTTGCGCAGCATATACGCATTGTTTTTTAAGCGGTTGATGGAAAATAAGCTGATGCGCGTTCTAAAAATCTAAATTCGGATCTATTATTTTTCACGGTATTTCGAAGTCCCCGCGATAACAATATCGTGCATATTCATTACCGCGATTTATCGCATTACCGAATACCGGCACATGTCTAGTCAGGCGTAATCGGAAGGGGAGTAAGCAATGACAGGCGGTTCATTTTGGGGTGAACTGAATCCATTACACGTGTTTCACCTGCTGTAGTGTCGTTCATGAGTCTGAGACAGTTCAGGCCTGCGATCTGCGCCGCATCAATGACGGATCTTCTCTCGGCATCAGTGAAGAAGCTGGGGACCTGTGTAAGGGCATGGGGAACACAAGGAAACTTTAACTAGTCTGATTATTCACAGACACACAGACACAGACAGACACACACACAGACAGACAGACAGTCACACACACACACACACACACACACACACACACACACAGACAGACACACACAAACACACTTTTGTTATAATTTTGATGATTATGGCGTACAGCTTACGAAAACCCCAAATTCAAAATTAGAATATTGTGAAAAGGTTTTCACAGCTGTAAGCCATAATCATCAAAATTATAACAAATAAAGGCTTGAAATATCTCACTTTGCATGTAATGAGTCTATAAAATATATTAGTTTCACCTTTTAAGTTGAATTACTGAAATAAATGAACTTTTGCACCATATTCTAATTTTTCCAGTTTCACCTGTATAGTCCAGTGCGACTTATACATGTTTTTTTCCTCTTCATGACACATTTTTTGACTGATGCGACTTATACTCCGGAAAATACGGTATGCTATTCCAGTGAACTATATTTTAGCTATATTTAGAAATAGGCATGTAAAAGAGAATATACGTACAGAGATGACACAGTCTGCCACGGGTTTTTTGAGTGCGGCTTCGGCGGTCTCCTTCAGCTTGGCCAGAAGCATGGCCGTGACCTGTTCAATGCCGAACACCTTCTCCTCCTCCATATACATGACCTGTGGAGACGGACAGCATGAAGCACTGCGATGGAGAGCCTAAGTCCCTCCCCTCCGCTTCCGGCTCATGGGACCTTATTTCAGAAACAATATGTATGGTAGTCAATGGCGAGAGACAACTTATCTTCTTATTCCGTCTGAACTGTGCCCTGAATTACACATGTGATGTTTGTCAATTTAAAAGATAAGAATGAAAGTCAAGAAAGTCGCAGTTTGTCATGAAACAGAAGAGTGACATTTAGTTTTATGTGAAAATCGCTCAATGAACTACATCTCCCGGGAAGCGAAACAACGAGCGAGATCCGCTGCTGGTGTGTGTGCAGTCTGGTGCAAAACACTCAGGCATGACGGCGTAACGTTACGATTATAACGCAAGACTATAGAAACAATGACAGACGTTAGCTTCAGTAAAGTTAGCTTCAGTAAAGTTAGCTTCAGTAAAGTTAGCTTCAGTAAAGTTAGCATCAGTAAAGTCAGCTTCAGTAAAGTTAGCTTCAGTAAAGTTAACTTCAGTAAAGTAGCTTCAGTAAAGTTACCGTAGCTTCAGAAAAGTTAGCTTCAGTAAAGTTAGCTTCAGTAAAGTTACCGCAGCTTCAGTAAAGTTAGCTTCAGTAAAGTTAGCTTCAGTGAAGTTAGCTTCAGCAAAGTCAGCTTCAGTAAAGTTAGCTTCAGCAAAGTTAGCTTCAGCAAAGTTAGCATCAGTAAAGTTAGCTTCAGTAAAGTTAGCTTCAGTAAAGTTAGCTTCAGTAAAGTTAGCTTCAGTAAGGTTAGCTTCAGTAAAGTTACCGTAACTTCAGTAAAGTTAGCTTCAGTAAAGTTAGCTTCAGGCTTCAGTAAAGTTAGCTTCAGTAAAGTTAGCTTCCTTCATTGAGAGAAAATGTGCGCCTTTTGGGTTTGTAGTCTTTGTAATTACGTATTTTCACAGTCTTATACCTCAACAGTTTTACATCAAACTGCGGCTTTCCTGACTTTAAAATGTATCTTTTAAATTGACAAACATCATATGTGTAATTCAGGGCACAATTCAAATGAGATCAAAATATTTTTTTGTCTCCCGCCATTGACTACCATACAATACTTTTTCCGAAATAAGGTCCCATGGTGGTCGACCGGAAGGGGAGGGGCTAAGGCTCTCTATACAGCAACATCTAAAGCAGCTTTTAAACATACTTCACCATTACAGCTCGATTAGGGATGCACCGATATGAACATTTTGGCCGATACCGATAACCGATATATCGGCTGATAAATCTAAATCCAAATTTTGTATATACTTTTGAGAGCCTGATTACAAAAACAAAAGTCTCACCATTAAAATCCATGTCCCAAGCACACAATTATAATGATGTTCTCATGAGATCGAGAGGCTGACAGCATGGTGCCATAACAACAACCTCGAGCTCAACACATCAAAGACCAAAGAGCTAGGGCTGTAATCTCCCAGTCGACTTATTGGTCGATACGTTCTGGCTCGAACAAAATTCTAATTGGTTGATTTTATTCTGTATTAATTTCATCAGGTGGAAAGCACACACAACGCGCACACGTCCGATAATGACACGTCCAATTCACGAACTAATTACTCATTTGAACTGATTCGTTTTAATGAATGGTTAAAACAACTGATCTTTCCAGCACTGAACTCACGGGACGTGTAATCGGTGTATAACTAATCGATAACACTTTACAATAAGGTTCCATTTATTACATAAATTACATAAAAAGTACAGTTTGCTTACTCAAGAGTAAGCTTTAAAACAAATAAAACCACTTGTTTTTTTTGTCCGAAAAAGCATATGACTACTTTTTCCCACACAGTGCTATCAGGAATCTGTGGAAGCTTGTTTCCGTCACTGAATTAAAAAAATAATAATAATAGGGACTTTTTATTTCAATTGCGAGATATAAAGTCGCAATTTTGAGAAATAAAGTCGCAATTGCGAGAAAAAAAAGACAGAATTGCGACTTTTTCTCACAATTGTGAGTTTAAATCTCGCAATTCTGACTTTATAACACATAATTGTGAGTTTCTGACATCTTTTCTCAGAATTGTGAGATATAAACTCGCAATTGCGAGTTATCGGGCCGATTCTAAGGAGGGAAAAAGACAAACTTTTTTCCCCTCAGAATAGTTTATATCTCACAATTCTGACTTTATAACACGCAATTGCGACTTTATATCAGTCAATTCTGACTTTATATCACGCAATTTGGACTATTTCTCGTAATTCTGACTTTATAACACGCAATTTCGACTTTATATCAATAAATTCTGACTTTATATCTCGCAATTCTGACTTTAAAACACGCAATTGCGACTTTATATCAATCAATTCTGACTTTATATCACGCAATTCTGACTTTATAACACACAATTGGGACTATTTCTCGTAATTCTGACTTTATAACACGCAATTGGGACTATTTCTCGTAATTCTGACTTTATAACACGCAATTGGGACTATTTCTCGTAATTCTGACTTTATAACACGCAATTTCGACTTTATATCACGCAATTCTGACTTTATATCTCGCAATTCTGTCTTTATATCAATAAATTCTGACTTTATATCTCGCAATTCTGACTTTATAACACGCAATTGGGACTATTTCTCGTAATTCTGACTTTATATCTCGCAATTCTGACTTTATATCTCACAATTATGACTTTATATCAATAAATTCTGACTTTATATCTCGCAATTCTGACTTTATAACACGCAAATTGCGTTTTTATATCATGCAATTCTGACTTTATAACACACAATTGTGAGAGAAAAAAGTCAGAATTGTGAGATAAGTCGCAATTACCTTTTTTATTTTTCATTCTGTGGCGGAAACAAGCTTCCATAGAAATCGATAAGAGAATCGTTAAAGAATCGGATCGGTAAGCAGAATCGTTAGTGGCATTGATATTGATCAAATCTTATCAATTCCCATCCCTAACCAGGAGTAGCACTTTAAATTTCGTTGTGACAATATTTTACAATGACAAATAAATTATTCTGATTAGAATTTTATGTAGCTTATATGACAGACGTGTTTAACTTACCTATTTTCCTTTTTTTGAAGTGATTACAATCATATTTTAAGCAATTCAAAGGCATCATGTTAAACAATGTGAATCTGAAGTCTCTCAGCTGGAGGAAATAATACATTATTTATCGGCTTTAATATATCGGCCAAACTTTCTTATCAGGCCGATAATGATAACATTAAAAATGAACATTCGTGCATCCCTAATCTCGATGCGTGACGACATCATCACTGCCGTTTCATTAGTCTTACCTTAATGCCGGTGGTTCCCGTCGGCATCTGAGCGAGATCGAAGACCAGGCCGGGCTTTGCCGTCTGGACATAAGGGTCACTGAACGCCCTGCCATGGAATCGCTTGAAACCCTGCACGGTGTTCTTGCAGTTTGTGACCACCTTGTTTGAGCAGAAATTATAATTACAACAACCATCCATCCATGCAACGTGTTATCCTGCTTATTATTTAAACTAAACAAATGTTTACCTGGCTTTTGGCGGCTGCCCCAATCGACCGATTTCGAGGACCGAACGATACAAACGACCTGAAAAGGGCACATCATTAGATATAACACTACCAATTACTATGATAACTTCTTTTTTTTTTTCTTTTTTGGGGGTTTGGGGGGGAGCACCTTCTGATCAATGACAGAAATGAACCTACCCATTATGAGGTGATATTTGGCTCTTTAAAATAGGGCTGTCACTTTTGTGAAAAAATCCTGAGTCATAAGTGTTCATTGAATTGATTGTAAAATTTTCCATCTAAAGACGTTTCCATTTTCAACACCAAATCTAGGCAAATCCACGGACACCTAACAGGCATTAGGACGAGCGTAAAGAGGGCGCTAGAGACGCACAAGTCAGCAATATTCCTGATGATTTATTGGCGTGAAGTTTCAGCACAATGACAAACAGGAGCGCAACATTCAGGGATTGAGATTAACTCCCTCGACACGCCAAATGCGGGTACAAATGAACTTTGGTGGGAAACGCTGTCAAATCACGAGCCAATCTGGCGGGTTTCTATGTTTACTCACTTTGCTGGGGAAGTTCGTGTAAGACAAAATTGTGGGGATTTAGTGCAAATACGCAACTCGTGATCCTCATGATATATTAAATACAGCGTATTGCACAGAATCTGCACATTTCTGGCTTACTTGAACACACACGTCACTACGCAACACATAACGGCGCGCTTGTTCACTTGCATTGAAGTAATAGCGAATATTAAAAAGCATTTGGTGAACAGAAAATACTGTTATTGTCCAGCATCCGACATGTTCTGTGTCCTGTATTGATCTGTCCACCTGAAACAAATTTTTGGTAAAAAAAAAAAAAAAAAAAAAAGGCCGTTAAAATCATAGTTAAAATCGATTCCCTATTTTCGTTTTCGAAACTTGTGTTGGTTGGTCCGATCGAATGTGCAATTGATTTTCGAACGTAAAGTGACAGCCCTACTTTAAAATGACTTGCATGGGCATTTTTTAAACCTTATAAAATGTGGCATCTTTTATGTCAAATTCATAAATTTATATTTATAAATTGAGTTAGAATAATAAGACACAATCAGGAAGAATAAGTTGAAATCAGTATCAACACGATTCATCTTTGCACTGCATAGAAGAACAAAAAGGTGGCATTTAGGTATATTTACAGAATGTTTAATGAGACTCAAACGTGGCATGAATGTATTTTTAATTTGTTCTTAGATTAATGTTTTAAACAGAAGCTTTTGAATATAGAAATATTAACTTATTTAAATAACTGAAATGATACTTTAAAGGAGAACTCCGGCGCAAAATGAACCTTTGGTCTAATTACACATTGTTACCTAGTCAACCGTTATCTGAGATTTGTTTTCATGATTATCGAATGTAAATAGTTTTATCTCTAAAAACAGTTTAGCCTATAAAGCTAGTATAATGCTAGTATATTGGGCATAGATCAATGACAAATAAAAATCGCTTGTTAATACCACTAACAAGGCTGAAAATAGCCCCACACTAACACGGTAGCATAATGAGGGTCCCTACCTTCAAACCGAAGCATTGAGAACTTTGTCAGTGTCCAGACAGTTTAATAAGAAGATATTTTAAACATACAATCAACTTCGCGTATACAGGCAGGAGCCATCTTTGAAATACAGCCTTTACCAGTTGATCTACGAACGCTGATCCAAGTGCGCTGGTGAGATGAACGAGCTATAAGTTGTGATAAGGTGAGCGCGAACAGCAGGCTTGGATCGGCGTTCGTAGATCGACTGGTAAAGGCTGTTTTTCAAAGATGGCTCCTGCCTGTATACGCGAAGTTGATTGTATGTTTAAAATATCTTCTTATTAAACTGTCTGGACACTGACAAAGTTCTCAATGCTTCGGTTTGAAGGTAGGGACCCTCATTATGCTACCGTGTTAGTGTGGGGCTATTTTGAGCCTTGTTAGTGGTATTAACAAGCGATTTTTATTTGTCATTACACTATGCCCGATATACTAGCGTTATACTAGCTTTATAGGCTAAACTGTTTTTAGAGATAAAACTATTTACATTAGATAATCATGAAAACAAATCTCAGATAACGGTTGACTAGGTAACAATGTGTAATTAGACCAAAGGTTCATTTTGCGCCGGAGTTCTCCTTTAAGAATTAAACGAAAACAGCCAGTAAGGGGGCGACAAGTCACTAGCTATGTTTCCATCCATACGTTTTTATCCGCATTAAGTGATATCGAATGAAAAATGCCTTATGGAAACAGTAAAATTCGATTGAATTTCATCTTGATCGATATACGGCTTATGCAATAAACGCGGATGGAAACGTTATTATGGTGCGATCCATTCTGCCTAGCAAAACTTTGTTCGCAAATGTTGGCTTGAATGTTGTGCAATTCGGTGAGAAAATGAATGGTAACACCTTAACATGTCTCAAATCAATTCGACATACCAATTTGATCGCAAAACAGCACGTGACGTCATCACGCACAGGTTTTTATCCGCTTTAAAGCCGTTTGATGGAAACACACTTTCTCCAGCTTTATTCGCATGAGGTTTTTTACCGAACTTCAGATAATTCGATTGACAAGTGGATGGAAACATGGCTATTGAATCATTAATTCAATCGATTCATAAAACGGCTGATTCATTCAGTAACAAAGCAAGCGACTGTCTTTATGAATGGGTCATTGAATCATCGACTTGAGCACCACGACACACAGCATATGAGAATGAGGTGAAAGAGAAGAGATTGTGGAATAAAGTCGTTTTTTTGCAAAAGTATTCTCGTGGCTTCATAACATTAAGGTTGTATTTTAACGAGGTCTTTACTACCTTTCTGGGCCTTGAAATTTGCAATAACGTTGCAGTCTATGGCTGGTTCAGAAATCTCTCAGGTTTCATCAAAAATATCTTCATTTGTGTTCTGAAGATGAACGAAAGTCTTACGGGTTTGTAATGATACGAAGGAGAGTAATTAATGACAGAATTTTCATTTTGGGGTGAACTAACCCTTTAATGCAGATACATGCATTTGCGGATTTGAAAAATAGACAACAAAACGGCATTTTATACAGTACACTACCGTATTTGTTTCATATCATTGTAAAGTAATTAATTTGTTGATTAGATACTGCATTAGTAGAGAAAGAACATGTTTGCCACGGTAACATTAGTAGTACCTCAAGTCAAGAGGTTAAAACAGTGTAAAAAAATATTAAAAATACCCCAAAAAACTGAATGTTTAATGTCACTATTGTTATTTGTTTCCGTCTATTTGCATTAGGTTATATCCAGCCGGTTGCTTGCTTTGATGCATTTTTTCAGCAAAACATTCGTCTTTCTGTGTCATAGCCTGTATGCTTAATATTAATCTCTATATGAAGCATACAGCTTGATATAGAGATTAATATTGTAAATTTCATTTAAAAAGACAGTACATTTTGTAGTGTGAAGTTCAATAAATTTCAGCACTTTTTTATCTGTTATGTTTGTTTTCATTTAGTATCCAGTTTTAAAACTATTGGGTGAATATCGGTTCAACCAAGTTATCATTATCGGTAAAATCCACTATAGGTCAAGTGGATTTTTGAGCGCATTTAATCATTTTAATTAAGGTAAAAGATATTCTTTATGTGGAATGGAGACACCCCAATTGACTATCAGTGGAGAAAAAAATATTTATTTTACGCTATAGTTTCTACTTTTTATCCCGCAAATCTGACTTTATAACTCGCAAATACGACTTTATATCTCACAACTCAGAGAAAAAAGGTCGCAAATATTTGTTTACAATTGTTTTATTCCGTGGCGGAAACCATTCCTTGAGAAATGTATTATAAATAGTCACGTAGTCTGAGATAATAAGGAAAGAATGAGTTTTTTTCCGCGCGGCCTTATAAAATGTGCTAGAATGTTCCTGCGGGCGTGACGTCACAGCAGCAGCGCGAGCCACGCTGTAGCATCTCCAGCTAACAGAGCCGTTCATCACTACACTCTCTCCTCTAATACAGTCATATATACTCTAAAGACTTCGGTATCGTACTAGTCTGACATGCAGAATAGATCGTCACAATTTTAACTGCCAATATCAAGCCAAAGAGCATGTTGTTAACTAATTATACATTATTTAGATCTAATGAAATGACATAATGAAAGAAAACATGCTCCGTTCACGTTCCACGCTTCTTAATTTGGTTGTCATTGCGTGAATGGGGTGTGACATGTCAAAGAGAAATACACGCAGTGAGTATAAGCAGAATAAAAGCTTGACTTACGGTGTGCATCGGTCGCTGTACTCGTTTGCTACGGTTTCTATTCCACCGGCGCGAGCGACAGCAACATAACAGCTCTGGAAGCCCACGTCAAATCCCACAACTGACATCTTCACTTGGAAATCACGAGCACAGCTCAGCTAAAACACTCAATACCAGCAAGAAGTGTCCTTTTAAAACACATATATATATCAGTCACGGAGAGGTTTAATTCATAAAACTCAGGTTTAACGCGATTTCATAGTTCTCTAATGTCCATTGACTGACTTGATGCAGACCGGCTGACTGCTGAATGTAATGTGGGTAAGCCGGAGTTCACGCCGAAGTCAATGGCTTTATCGCGAGAGTTTGAGTTCTAGATGGCTCTGGAGCTTTCCTTGTGTGACGTACCCATGACGACAAATCCAACCAATCGATGGATAGATAGAGCGATAGATTTATCTAATAATATAAAAATTGATAAAAAAAATTATAAATAAAAAAACCCGATATATATATCTAATAATATATATAAAAATTGTAAAAACAATATATATATATATATTATATATATATAACAAGACATCCAAAAAGATAACACAACTAAAATAATTGGGTTTACAATACAGGAGAAAAATTATATATAATTTATGTTTTGTCCCTAATGTCTAATAAAAATAGAGCCAGAAATATACTATTTGCCGATTTTAATGAGAATTTCATTTTAGAATAATTCTCTATTCACACGATTAAAGTAGTTGCTCTGGTTTATTTTTTTACATTCAACAATTAGAAAAGCAAATTGTTTTCCGACTATTTAATTCTAAAAAGACATCTTGTCTCATTTGTTTTTATTGCTCTCGGTCTCTGCACGATTGTATTCAAGTAAATGTTGATACTGGAATTTTAGGACGGAATTAAAAAAACAAACGTTTGTGTATATTTCGCGGTTTCCCCTATATTGGCGTAATAAATGCTGTAATAATTCACATGAATAGAAATAGACAAACAAATGAAACTGAATAAAATAGAGAGCGGAAGCCTCTCCCAATCTTTAGATGGCGCACTTTATTTTTTCAGGCTCGCGCACACGATCGCATCCAAAATGGCGACTCCCATGCATAGATTGATCGCTCGACGACAAGCGTGAGTTATCTGACACATTAAACGATTTTGGAGTTGTATATTATATTTTTAATATATTAATTGTATTTTTGTTTATCTTTATCTCATTAGTCGTCTATTTGAGTTGTTGATGTTTTAACACCAGGTTTCACCTATTACTGCGTGGCTTCTCATATTTCCACAGGGAGGCAAACAAACAACATGTTCGCTGTCAGAAATGTCTGGAACATGGACACTGGTCCTTTGAATGCACTGGGAAAAGAAAGTATCTTTATAGACCTTCCAGGACAGCTGAGTTAAAAAAGAAGCTGAAAGACAAGGAGAACAACCCTTCAGATGATTTGGGGTAAGAAACACAACCCATTCACATACGTGAGGAGTGAATGAATTGATTACTAGTTTACTCGTTTATCAGTCAACACCTTTCGATGGAAACTCGCTTGTATATTACGGATATTTAAAGTTAAGTAATCTCCCGTAGTTCTAATATTAAAGGGATAGTTCACTCAAAAATGATAATTCTGTCATTAATTACTCGCCCTCGTGTCATTCCAAACCTGTAAAACTTTCGTTCATCTTTAGAACACAAATGAAGATCTTTTTGATGAAATCTGAGAGCTTTCTGTCCCTCCATTGACGGCTACGCAACTACCACTGATGGTTCATAAAGAGATCGTAAAACGAATTCCTATGATTCGAGCGGTTTAGACTAGTCCAAAATTTCTGTAGAGACACCAGTGCACACATCAGTTGTGGTAAACGGAAGCTCAAGCATGTTCGGTTGATGTGTGTGAGAACCAATTATGTTAATTCTCTGTTACACAGCATGTTTGAGCTTCTACAAGAACCAATGAGGTTCATTCTCGTGTTACGCATCACGTTTGAGCTTCAGCAAGAACCAATGAGGTTCATTCTCGTGTTACGCATCACGTTTGAGCTTCTGCAAGAACCAATGAGGTTCATTCTTGTGTTACGCATCACGTTTGAGCTTCAGAAAGAGCCAATGAGGTTAATTCTTGTGTTACGCATCACGTTTGAGCTTCTGCAAGAACCAATGAGGTTCATTCTTGTGTTACACATCACGTTTGAGCTTCAGCAAGAACCAATGAGGTTCATTCTTGTGTTACGCATCACGTTTGAGATTCTGCAAGAACCAATGAGGTTCATTCTTGTGTTACGCATCACGTTTGAGATTCTGCAAGAACCAATGAGGTTCATTCTCGTGTTAAGCATCACGTTTGAGATTCTGCAAGAACCAATGAGGTTAATTCTCGTGTTACGCATCACGTTTGAGCTTCTGCAAGAACCAATGAGGTTCATTCTTGTGTTACGCATCACGTTTGAGCTTCTGCAAGAACCAATGAGGTTCATTCTTGTGTTACGCATTAAGTTTGAGATTCTGCAAGAACCAATGAGGTTCATTCTTGTGTTACGCATTAAGTTTGAGATTCTGCAAGAACCAATGAGGTTCATTCTTGTGTTACGCATTACGTTTGAGATTCTGCAAGAACCAATGAGGTTCATTCTTGTGTTACGCATTACGTTTGAGATTCTGCAAGAACCAATGAGGTTCATTCTTGTGTTACGCATCACGTTTGAGCTTTAGCAAGAACCAATGAGGTTCATTCTCGTGTTACGCAGCACGTTTGAGCTTCAGCAAGAACCAATGAGGTTCATTCTTGTGTTAAGCATCACGTTTGAGCTTCTGCAAGAACCAATGAGGTTCATTCTCGTGTTACGCATCACGTTTGAGCTTCAGCAAGAACCAATGAGGTTCATTCTCGTGTTACGCATCACGTTTGAGCTTCTGCAAGAACCAATGAGGTTCATTCTCGTGTTACGCATCACGTTTGAGCTTCTGCAAGAACCAATGAGGTTCATAGTCAAGCTGGTTCGGTTGAGCTTCTGTTTATGTTTATATGTGAATAAAAGCCTAATTTCAATCTGTTCATCATGAAAAGAGATCGAGTCTCTTCAGTAATTTGACTAAACCGCTCAATTTATATGGATTAGTTTTACAGTCTCTTTAAAAACGTTTTAATGCGCCAAAGTGGTCGTTGCGTAGCTGTAAATGGAGGGACAGAAAGATCTCAGATTTTATAAAAGTTCATTTGTTTTCTGAAGATGAACTAAAGTCTTACGGGTTTAGAACGACATGAGGGCGAGTAATTAATAACAGAATTGTAATTTGAGAACACCAAACTATCCTTTTTAGGCAGACAACGCCATCTAACGGTGAAAGTGCAGAACTGTACACTGCATGTGTTGCTAGTATAGAATGGACAATCACATTAAAAAATAGACTACTCCATTATGTCCATTTGTTGTGTTTTTCAATCATTCTTATTTTAATTATCTTGTTAAATACTGGAAAAACCCAGTCACATAAAAGTGTGCTTTTCAACTGTACTTTCTTGACACTTTTCAGACCTGGAATAACAGCACGCAGTGAGAAAAAACCAAAGAAAAAAAGGTGAGTCATTGCCAGTGTTACCTAACGTGTTATGACTGTTATGCACTTTATAAAGTGAAATATTAAGATGTTTTTATCTATTAAATAATTACTTTGAGGGAACAAATGAACTTTTTTTGCTTCATATTAGGTCTGGTATGAATTTAATTTAATTGCACTTGTATCTCACAGTTTTGCACAACTATTTATCAAATTAGTAGTGTATAGTATATGACTAAACGTATGTCTAAAACAATAAATAAGTCAAAAAATAGTCTACAGTTTGAGCCCTATGTTATAATAAATATAAGGATGAATGGTGTCTGATCGAAGAATTATATTCATATATACATGCATATATACACACAGTAGTCAACATTTGAAGTGGATCAAAAAAGTTGTCCTAAGACAATAACGGGTATTGTTTAAAATTCATGTATAAGTTTGATGAAAGGTTTTGATCCACTTCAAATGTTGACTACTGTAGGTATATATATGGCCATATACCACTGGCCTACAACACAATTATGTATTATATATATACACATACAAAAGCGGCCAAGATCACTAGGGGAAAATGTCATATTTCAGGTTGTTGTTGTTCACACTGCCATCATAACACCCGATCTGTGCCTCATGTGAGGAGCAAACACAGCTCGAATGTAAGATATGTTGAACTGCTGTTTTCTTTCAGGTCCTCTTCCAGCTCGGGCAGCAGTGATTCGTCAAGCTCTTCCGGTGACTCTTCCTCAGACAGCAGCGATTCCTCCAGCTCCTCATCCTCGTCTGAAGACAGTAGCAGTGACAGCGAGGGAAGCTCCAGCCCTTCCTCATCCTCGTCCTCCTCCTCGTCTTCCTCCAGCTCTGGCTCGGACTCCGATTCCTCAAGCAGTTCGGATCAAGGCCCTCCTAAAAAGAGAAAAAAGAAGAAATGATTTGATTCGGATGCCGCACCCGTGTCATACATGGACTGTTCTGCTGTCGAACACGTGAGAGTAGGCTGGGAAGTGATGTTTGTAAAGAAACTGAGATGTATATTGTTATCCTGTTTTGTAAAATGTAAAAATCCACTATCACATTCTCTTTTTTTACCTTGAGACAAAGGCAACTTTGTTTTTCCTTCTTGCTAGAGAGTATTGGTATCTCAAACCTATAAATTAAAATGCTGTAATGATCTACTCATTCATACTGATACCAGTTGTTTTGTTTTGCGTGTTTTTTAACATAAATGTTAAGTTTTTGCTACTTTTTAGTTCGGTTTTGAACTGTTTTTCAAGAAGGAATGATGCTATAAAAAACAGGCTGGGGTGTTTTAACACGGTCTTCATTTTAAGATGAAATAAACTTATTTGTTACATGAAGAAATGTTTCTTTTGTTAGTAATCTTGTTAATATGGCATTTAAATCACAAGTAATCTTTCTCATCGTAAAGATGAGTCAAAATGTTTGATTCTCAGCCGTGTGTTTGTACAGATTGCTTCATAAAATATTTATAAAGCATATCATGTTTGTATTGTAGTCTTTATTTGTGTTTGTATTTGAAAAGAAATAATATTTGAGAAATCACTAAATATATTAAGCAATATATTATTATTTAGATAAATTACTGGTTATTGTGAAATTGCTAATTGTAATATTATAAAACATTTTAACAATGTTTGATTATATGTTAAACTAATTTATTCCTGTGATCAAATCTGTATTTTCAGCATCATTACTCCAGTCTTCAGTGTCACATGATCCTTCAGAAATCACTCTAATATGAGGATTTGATGCTCAATTATTAATTAATTAATGATTATTGTTACCAATTTTGAAAACTGTTTGCTCCTTGATATTTTTTTGGCCAATCGATTTATCAGGATTCTTTGATGAATAGAATAACCTTCAAAAGAACAGCATTTATGTAAAATAGAAATATTTTCTGACATTATAAATGTCTTTACTGTCACTTGGGTCAGTGCATCACTGAATAATAAAAGTATTTAATTTCTTTTTTTAATTTCCCCCCCTCCCCTTTTATTAACCTTGCTTTTCTTGCTGGTAGTGTATCACGGTTTCCACAGAAATATGAACTATTTAACATTATAATTATCAATCATAAATGTTTCTTGAAAAGCAAATCATCATATATGATGATTTCTGAAGGATCATGTGACACTGAATATTCAAGATAGTGAATATTCACGGGGGAAAAACGAAATTATTACAAACTTTTGACCGGCAATGTTATATAAAATAATCTGCAGTTAAATACGCGAATAAAACATTGTCTTACATAACAAATACTGTTTCGTAGTAATAATTAATTAATTTATAATAAATAGAAATTAATTAAATTAGTTATTGTGTATCGGTTATTAGACACATAATCCGAAACTACATCGTACAAAAATATTTTTAAAAAAAAAGTCTGCTTTTGAGTTGTCTTGTTCGCTGGCGTTTGAGACGCGGCCGCTTTGAGGCGACGCGCGCGTCACGTGACCACGTTAGTTTACCAAGCCGAAATCAGCCAGCCAGAGACGCGATGATCTCCTGAAAATATGATCGTGATCTGCTGGAAAAATCTGTCCGACACAATCATGACGAGCAGACGAGCCTCGGCGGCATGGCTCACTTAAGCGAGCGCTGTCTTTTAGAGCAGTTACGCGTTTCTTGCTGGTGTGTGACACATTTATTGGGACGATACAGCAGATCAGTGTGAACAAAGGGAAAGGCTTCATAGCTAGAATGCTTCGGGCCTAAAAAGAAGCCAAGAGGTAAGTGGGCCATAAATGGGGCGATTACATCATTTAAATGATCTATGTATAGTAACATTTGATCATTTATTCATGAGATAGATTGTAACGAGTTGTTAAAGAAGGAGAGCAAGCTTTATAGCTCGTGCAAGGAGTGTGTTGAAGTGTTTAGCTAACATGCGAACTGTCCAATCCTGATCTCATACTCGCATGCCATCGACTAGGAATTGATTATCAATTTTATACTTTCGATCGTGGACAGTTGCTAATATGTCATTCGATATACATTATCTTATATCTAGCGCTTTCAGATGAAGCGTTTCTATTTTATGCCATTTTTTTGGCACGTTTATTACTAGAAGTGGACATTTCTGCTGATCGATAATTTAACGACGTTCAAACTAATTTGCCGTTTGAGTTTTAACTTCCACACATCGTTGAATGTTAATGGGAGAGTCACGTGAACACCCCTTACTGACTGGTGGAGCTCAACTGCTTGTTTATTATTTTATTGTTAGTGTCATTGTTATTATTATTATGATAATCTGGTAACTTTTTTACTGTGACGTCAGTGCTTCGGCCGACGGACGTCATGGCGTAAACATGTTTGCGTCACCAACTTGACAAAATGTAAACACGGTCAAAATGGCAGTTTAAAAAAAACAGTTAAAATGGCAGTTGTTTGGTGAGTTAAATTCGGTTCAGACTGGTTTCTGTTGAGAATACTTCGCATATTTTGTTGTAATTAGACATTTTAATTGTGATTACCTGCAGAGCAAAAGAAAACAAGTTGTTTACTAAGTATGATATTTGTAAGATTAAATCAACAGTGTTTGTTTTGTGCTTGACAGTTGTGAGTTTTCTTGTTTTATTAGATTGTTTGTTTATTGAGGGACCATAGTGCTTACTCCATACATGTAACGTTAGATGTAATTTTAGGGCAAATCTACTGTTCGCAGTCATGATTTACTGATTAACATCATTGAACCTCAATATCTTGCAAAAAAAAAAAAAAAAAAATTTTTATTAGCCTATCAATATTTGGAGGCCATTTTAAAATGTCAGTAGCTAAAGCAGGAACTAGGGTTTGTTTGGAGTTACATACTACTATACCACTCTTACTATTACTTACTGTGGTATAGAGTAGGTGTGCACTGTGTAGTATGCAAAGCAAGGAATACTCGAATTCAGAAATTCATTCCAGTTGGTTGTGTTTCCCTGTGAAGTGGACTTCATAGGGTGTTTGACTATCTTAAGTGATTAGGGAGTGTGTTTTCTCAGTCCGAAGGGCAATGCAAATGGCATGGAAACAAGTGTGTATCCTTTTTCAGGAAGTAGAGAGAGGCACCAGTGCTACACAAAGCTGTCATAGTGGACAACATGGTTAAAAAAAATTGGATGAGAATCAATTTTCCACTCTGTAGTGGATACTAGGCTGTTGTGTGCGAGTATAAAGTGCACAAGACATGTGACTGTTATCTCTGTGAGTTGCAGGAGTTGTTTTTCATTATGGTGGAAGTAAAGTAAACTCTTGCACCCAGTGTAGGGTTCCCAACTTCCCATAATGCAATTTTTCTGCTGAGGTACTACTTTTTAACACTAACTTGTAAACCTTTAAAGACGAACCCACTGTGATCTATGAAGATAGTGGTGTTTTATGAAACATGCTTATTATTTTTTGGGGGAAAAGCAGTGGAATTTCTGGTGAAAAACTACATTACTGTGCTGTGAATGAGGCTTTCAAAATGCATAAAGTCAGCATGAAACAAAAGTTGTGCTAGTCTTTTAGGGCGGGGCTTGCTTTTTAGTATGAATGTTAATCTTACTAGCTAGTGTGCTCCAAAACAATAATAAAATTCACATTGAGAAGATCCAGTAAGCATTCAAAACTTAGTCTCTCACTTCCGCCAATATGAATCAATGATTTTGATGACATTACTCGGCACTTCAGCTTCTCATCAGATTTTCTCTCCAATCAAATGCTCTCTGGAATCTGAAGCTCCGCCCCCTACATTATAAACACTCGCTGAAGCTGCGGCTAATAATCAGTCACTTGTTCACACATTTACTGTTATCTACATGGTGAATGGCACGTTGTGGATATATAGGGGATAGGGAACGATTCAGATAGCGTAAATGTGCTTTCCATTGGGGCGAGTGAAGTCCGGTCCAGAGACGCGACGCACAGAGCGGATCATATGAACGAGTCGCCGCCAAGGTTATAATCGTTAACGAAAAAACGAAAACTATGTGTGAAAAAACATTGTCGTTAACTGAAATAAAAACTAAAAACGAGGCATTACAAAAAAACGATAACTAACTAAAACTGTAATGTGTGTTTGGCAAAACTGACTAAAATAAAATAAAATTATAGAGTAAATGTCCTTAGTTTGCGTCTTTGTCAGCTATTTAAAACACGCAGTGTATTCGTTCATCTGCATTTCCTTTCCCTGCTCTCCCTCCGTCTCTGTCACACGCACACACACAGCCCCTCCCCTCGAAAACGAGGGTTCGACGTTGAAAGCAAGTTCGCGAAAGGTTGATATCTCGTGAACACCTTTAAGCCTTGTACACACCGGGACGAATATCGGCGCGCGTTATTCGTCAGCGTTTTTCAACGCGTTTTTTGTGTTCACACCCAAGCGATTTTCGCTGACGATGAGCCGAGTGAACATGCAAATTCATTCCCTGACAGTAGATGGCGCTTAATGTAAAACAGAAATACCCCGGTCCACAAAGTGGCGCTGCGCAACTACGCTTCTGACACTCGCTTGTCCCTCAGAAGAAGAGAGCAAGTTTGTCGCGTTTGTCATATAGTTCTTTATTGTCGTTGGTGTCTCTTTATAAAGACACCAACAAGACCAGCAGCTCTACATTCATCTAGCCTTGGATCTTCCTCGTCTTATTTCTTCCCGGCAGTGTAGATGCTGTATATCTTCTTCGCCGTTACGTATGTGTGCTCGGCAAGACCGTTTTGTGTTTGAGCGCCCCCAAGTTGTGTTTTACTGTAACTTCAGAAGCTCCAGACACGTGAGCAAAAGCGCCAATCTCATTGGTCGGATAGTTTTTGACGCAGCGCGTCAAACCAAAAAAACGAACCCGAGGCATTTTTAAAAAAAAGACGCTTTTACGCATGGCGTTTTCCGTGTTGGTGTGCACACTCACATTGGCGCCCTTTGTTTAGTCACGAGGCGTTAAACGTCGGCGAATATCGCACGCGAAATTCGTCCCGGTGTGAACAGGCCTTAACACAATCACACATTAAAAAGTGGTGTAAAAATATTTTAAATTCTTAATACAATTTTGTCAGTGTTTTAATGTCAACCCGAGAAGCGATTGCGCTTTCTTTAGAAAGTTAACGAGTCGCAAATTTGAGCTAAAATGCACTTCAAATATTATATAATGTTATGTCATTATTTTACTCTTACACTGAATGTTTGCCGCTTCAATCACGATGAGTATCGTATAGGGTACATTTAGTATAGGGTGTGGAAATTGTACAGCTGTGGAATTTGTATAGGGTGTGAGTTTTATATAGAAGAAGATGTGTATATTTTTGGTACGGCGTGTGGATTTTGTAAGGTAAAGGAATTTCACATTGTAGGCTACATTTTATGTACTGGTTTTATTGTTGAATAGACATTTCTAAAATTGTATGATGTTTTTGTTGAGTTATTATTATACAATTCTTTTTGAATCTTGCCCCTGACAAATAACCCAAACTACAAAAAAAGACTAAAACTAATAAAAACTAAACTTAAACTAAGCATTTTCAAAAAACTAAACTAGCAAACCCACTTTAAAAACTAATTAAAACTAAACTGAATTTGAAAACTAATGAAAAATGCAAAACTATAATAACCTTGGTCGCCGCAGACCAGAGAACGTATCAGACATTTTTTAATTCTGCGCAAAATGCTGTATTTTAAGTGACATGGAGAAACGGTTAGAGATGAGGAAACTGCAGCTTTAAGGAGCTCAACAGCCGAGCTGTGATGTAAACTAAACGCTATTGGCTATTTAAAAAGGGGAGGAGTTTCTTGATATGCCCCGCCCTGTCTCTACTTTGAGAGCGATGGATCAAAACAAGCCTCTATGACTTTTTCTTGACTTATTATTCCGACAGTCTAAAGTCAGCTAATTTTTGTACAAGCCTGGATTAAGAGTGATATCCGCTGAATTCCACTTTTATAAGCTATTTTAACATACATTTTGAATAGGTTGTAGTAGGCAGTTTATAAATATTAGGCCTAGTTTATAGCCATCCTGCTGTATTGCATAAATGAAATGAATAATTACCCAGCGAGCTCATGCACGCCTCCAGGCTCCTGGCACAGATGTACATCCTGAGCTGGGACAGACCTTGTGCTGCTTATGTAACCGAACTGAACACACACACGCGCTCACGCCGTCTCTGACCCGTACGCTGTGATCAGAAGACGTGCGCACTGGGGTGTAGCGAAACCCTCGTGTCACGATTCGACGCTGAACTCACGATACGATATTATCGCAAGACGAATGATAAAAGGTTAACAAAAA
Source organism: Rhinichthys osculus (assembly GCA_029959095.1). NCBI lineage: Eukaryota > Metazoa > Chordata > Actinopteri > Cypriniformes > Leuciscidae > Rhinichthys > Rhinichthys osculus. The sequence continues at coordinate 3,704,602 of JARWKJ010000014.1, read as the reverse complement.
ATGTACTGTTGATTTAAATGCTAAATTTAGTGTTACATTGTGTGTGTAAATGAATAGTCTTGGACTTAGCACAGGACAATAGAGACACCAGAATAACAATATTCATGATTCTGAAGCTGAAAATACTGAATTATTGTAGATGAATATGATGATCTCTGTCACTGACTAGATATATTTAATATAATGTACGACTTTTTACTGGTAACATCAGATATGTGGCATTATTAGGACCACAAATATTCCCTCATTGCATTATTATACATTATATTCAACATCATATATAGTAGTTTAATGTAGTACTGACACTAAAACTCAATTTTTCCTCTCACAAATTTTATTTTTGATGAACTATCCACAATACATATTGTTGGATTTTTGTATTTCGATATATTGTGACACCCCGAAGACGCAGAGTCTGTGACGCCAGAGGTGTATGGCTGAGCCCAACACAAGCTGTGTGTAAACAACATCACAGGTCTTCCTGTTTTAGCTGAGATCTGTGGGTTAAGTTGACCATTTCCTCGGTCTAGAAGGAATGTGGCTGACGCTTGTTTGCCATTGTCAGTTTATAAAAGCTTCTAAAGTTGTTGGCAAGGGATCTAACAGGCCATGCTACATGTTCTTCTCTTTTATTTTTGAGGATCGCTTTTGTTGTTGTTGTACTCTCTACTTCAGCAGGGTGTGTTCCAGAAAGCCAGGTTATCTTATCATCAAACATCCCCCGAGCTCTCGGCTGATTAACCTAAACCTTGCGTATTCGAGCTATGCTGGTTCCAGAAACGCGTCCGCCCGGGAGTGAGTGCATTAACTCAGAGCATGTTCACGGTTAACACACAAGACTATCTTAATTAAACTAAATTATAGACTGTAAAAGGCTGTAAAAGTATATATTTTTTGTTTAGTAATTTTGCTTCCACATTATTTGAAAGGTAAGATGTATCATATAATATTAAAATATATAATATTAAACTTCAAAACAAAGTTTGCGCAGTTCCACAACTATTTACATAAATATATCCGTCTCGGTACTAGTTATGAAGAGAACCGCGTCCTCCTCTGATTGCGGTGTTGTAACTGAAATAGTGCGCAAAACAGTTTTGTAAAATGATATTTGATCAAATATCACCACACGGCACGCAAACTATATGTATAGCCTATATATTTCTTCTTAGTTAAAAATCCGAACCCGAGGCTATTCATTAAACATTAACAAGACCCGAAACCTGTGAGTTTCCAGACCTCTACTCTGTATAGTTTGCAGCATTATTTGGGAGAGACTTTTTTTCCATAAGAAAAAACAAACTATTTGGCGGTCAGCCAATATCATTCTGAATAATCGGCTATCGGTATCGGCTGGGAAATTTAATATCGGTGCATCTATAAATGTAAGGGATCCTTTTTAAACAAAGAGCCATAAAACTCCCGCAATGTCTCATTTAAAAGAGACACAGAGAAGGTCTCGAAATCACAATTGTTCTGTCTTTGGCGCAACAAGTCACTGAAAGTGTTAACTGCCCATTTAGTTGTCTTCTTCGTATTGACCTCATCTTTGTCGTCTTCGATCTTATCTAGCTCTGTCGGTGTTAATTCTTTGTGCCGCTTTTTGTCATTCAACGTCTTCTCCAAGTCTTCTGTTTCGTCTTGTGCCTGGGCCCATTTCTCAAAATTACCATATTCACCAAACGATATGCAAAAATCATCCATTTAGCCTACCTAAATAAACGTTGTCGTATGTGTCTCACTCTGTTACTATGGTTACCAATGTTTATAGTAGCGGCGGATTAATTTCGAACTACCTGTGCATTTAACGGTTTTACTGCACACCTTCCAGCCAATCAGAATCGAGTATTTAAACAGCCCGTGGTATAAATATATATAATTAATAAAATAGTGCTTTATATCAATTATAACTATATATATATGAAGAGTTTGGTTCCAAAACGCAATAAATCCATTTAGATTAATTTGAGTAAAAAAGTAAGAAAGTGGAAAGATGAAAACCACTATTTTCTGTTTCAAACTTTCACATAGCATTTGTAGGTCATAATAACAAAAAAAAATTAAAATCCAGGTTTTGATTTTCAAAGATTTATTATAAAAATGGATTTTTTTTCACTTTTTTTTTTCTTTTCTTTTTTTCAAAATGCAATTAATCCATTGACTCAATATAAAAGTTTATTTTATTTTATTGAAACTGTTGAAAATACACAACAACGTAAGTTTATTAGTATAATATTTTTATTAAGAACTGTAAAGAAGATTGAAAACATTTGTCCTCCTCCCGAGTGCCTCGTCTTCTTAATCTCCTCACGTAAATGATTCGATTTCGATGCCTTACGTTTCTCACCCACCGCAGAAACAACCACAGGTTCATCAATGCCGTCAAAATTATTCATTTTTTTGTTTGTTTGTTGATAGAAAAGTACAAAATAGATAAGAAAAACTAGGAAGCCGGGTGTGTTTAAGGCGCTGCCGTTACTGTTTACATTGCGTGGAATGGTGCGTTGTGATTGGTTGAGAGTGGAATGGTGCGTTGTGATTGGCTGAGAGCGGATATATCTCATTCTGCAGAGAAGGGAGACTGGCGTTTGTCGCGGTTTGGAAAGAAAGGGAGAAAACATGACAGAATAACACGGCGGATATCGCATTTTACTTCAAATTAAACATTGACTTTTCAATACCAACCAGATACAATACTGTTTTTTGCAGTCACTATTTTTTTTTTTTAAATGCCGTTTATCGCGTTTTGGAACCAAACTCTTCATATATAATATTTAGTGCTCACTGGAGCCTCGTCAATATGCCACGCATGTGCTGAACACCTCCGGAGTTAACTAACCCTATGGTCAGAGAGAGTAACTTGCTATGGCTCCTTACAAACTCTGAAAGTTACCTCCGTTTTTGGCACCGAAAGTCGAGGTTATCCGCTTACTGACCCTCCCTCAAACATGTCCCATAACCTGCTCTCCAGGGCTGTATGAGGTCAGAGAGCTGGAGGCCATCCCTTACTGCAGCAATTTCCCAGTCACTTAAAGGAGAAAAAAGCCTGTTTTCCAAGACACTATTGAACATTTATGTTGCTGTGTCTAAAGGCTGCTAGTGTCCCGTGCAGAACATAGAAAGTGTTTCAAAAACATCCCTGCATTTACTTGACTTAGAGGGTTATTTCACCCAGAAATACTCACCCACAAGCCATCCTAGGAGTTTCAGTCAAACACAATCGGAGTTATATTGAAATAATATCCTGGCTCTTCCCAGCTTTATAATGGGAGTGAATGGTAACTGAGATTTTGAAGCCCAGAAAAGCACATCCATCCATCATAACAGTAATCCATACGACTCCAGGGGTTAATAAAGGCCTTCTGAAGCAAATCCATGCGTTTTAATAAGAAAAAATCCATATTTATAGATTATAAACTATAATCACTGGCTTCCGGTAACGGCCGTACGTAGACTCCCGTACGGCTGTTACGGTAAATAGTTTTTAAAGTATAGTTTACCAGTGCTTTAATAGTATTCTTTTCTGAAGTGTAAAATATCTTTAGTGAAAGAAACAATAAAACTAATATAAAGCATTTTTTTGGAAACTCGGAAGCCGTACAGGAACCTAATTTTGTTGTTAAATCATCATCCAATTTGAAACATAAGTTCTTTACATATAATTATTTGGCGTCAACGCCTGTTTAATCCAGATATTTCTCGAGGTAATCCTCTCAGAGCGATCGCTTCTCGCTCTTTGTCTGACCGAGGCGCACAAGCTCAGACGTGTGTGTGTGTGTGTGAACGTGACTGGGGCTCGGCAGAGGGTTCGTTCCACTCAACCATTCAGAAACTATTACTCTAAGTTTCATGAGCCCTCAGTACACAAGAAGGGACGTCACTGAAAGGACACTAACTTGCTGTTCAGTGAGTCAGATTTTGATTCAGTGAAGAAATCCTCTTGCTGGCTCAACCCAATAACTTCAATAAATCATTCAAAAAGCTGCCCAAATGAACCCTTAGTTTGTGAATGGGACTAAATTGACGTTGTGTGCTGTGCGAGAGGACCGGACAACTCAATCGAAGGACGGCTGCGTTGGTTTTTTTACTTCTGTGTTTTTCAGATTTAATTTTTTTTTTTTTTTTTTTGATTTATTCTTTTTTTTAATAAGTAGTCGATTTGATGTTGTTTCTAAAAAGCCACAAAACGATCTTTTTGAATTACTTTATTAATCCCTTAATTTGTCACAGCAGCACAAAAATACAAGGAATAAATAAACAACAGCAACAACAAACATACACAACGGCAACAAGTCTTGTTCTCAAATATCAATTTTTCAAAGCATTATGATTATATACGACCATCATCTGTATATATCACTGATTATAAAATCTAATTGCGTTTGGGGAAAATAGACTTTCTAAAACGCTCTTTTAGCAGCGTGGATGAAGAAATCTTGAGCTGTAGCTACTCTCAAAAGCTGGAGATATTTCATGGCAGTCATGATTCATCATAAGAGCGTTTCCCAATCACTTTATCTTGCACTATCTCCTCTAAAGTGGGTTTTTCCGCATTTCCTTCCGCAAACAAGGAGTTTTCTGTGCGCGCGTCAGACAGTGTGTAGATTATAAAATGAATTGTCTTTCAAGTCTCCTTGCACTTGAACAGACAAATTCACACGAATTCGTCTCAAAATGCCCACCTTGACGAGCCTATTAGAAAACATACTCTGATATGACTGAAGTCTAAAGTCATTCGATAGCAGGACGTGAGGTAAAAATGAATATTTAAGTTAAAGTTAATGGAAACTCATCTCTCCTCAGTCATTCTGCATTTAAACAGCGCGTCGCGTTCGGTTACGACAGTAACACAACGACACTCCCGTTAAGTGCACGTAAACAGTCGAGAAACACAACGTGTGTATGTGTGTGTGTAGTAGGGCTGGGTAAAAAATATCGATTTCTTGATATTAAAGGATAATTCCGGTATTTAACACTTTGAGTCTATTTTTTAGTTTGTTTTGGATGAACTAGAGTGGTGGACTTAGAAATTTTGACGATGGGTCCTGTCTCGACTTTTTTAATATTTTAGAATCGCCTCTGAGCGCTTCAGAGTGGCTGTCTATGGGCATGCTCAAACATGTCCTTAAAACAACCCTTAACGTTCGTTTTCAAAACTGTGCAACTGCCGAGTGGTTAGTGGTGTTCGTTGATGATTAAAAACAAATATATCGGCGCAATGTATGCTTTCAATCCGTGTTATTTGCTATATTGGAACTATTTTTTCAGATACCTCACAACCGCGTATAAACTTCCGCTCGATATTTGAGTCTGAAGCGTTAGCACACCCCCGACCACTTGATGGCGACAACCACTTTGCCGCAGTTGCTCAGCTCACGCTAGCCTTCTGAGAGACGGAGAACCGAGCGAAAAGACTACAACCAAATGTAAACAGACCCCTTTCCGTTTCCTGTAGCGCAGTAATATCAACGAGCACTGAGTCCTCCAGCAGACATCAATGCGATTTAAAAAAATGGCAAATAAAACACGACAGAAACTGTATTTCGCTACGCTACTTGTTTTGGAACATCAACGAACACCACTAACCACTCGGGAGTTGCACAGTTTTGAAAACGAACGTTAAGGGTTGTTTTAAGGACATGTTTGAGCATGCCCATAGACATCCACTCTGAAGCGCTCAGAGGCGATTCTAAAATATTAAAAAAGTCGAGACAGGGCCCATCGTCAAAATTTCTAAGTCCACCACTCTAGTTCATCCAAAACAAACTAGAAAATAGACTCAAAGTGTTAAATACCGGAATTATCCTTTAATCGATTCTCATTTTTACGAACCGATATCGATTCTTAAATCTCAAGAATCGATTAGTCATCCTGTTTTCATTTGATGAATCAATGGAACATTGTAGCGCGCATCCCATCCAATAAATCGCAATAATCTTTGTGCTTTGTTACTATTGATACTAAATAAAGTCTCTAATTTCAAATTACGTCCATTTTTTTACAAAATTCAAAAACATAAATGGCGTTTTGGCGCTGTGGCGTAAGATCGCTCTGGCTCAGCTCAGCTCAAGAGACCTCAACCTCTTCCGCCTTAATAATACCAGTTACAGCGCCAAATAAACATGAATGAACGTCTGTAAGTGTGTTAAAAGATAGAGTACTCTTATCGAAATCTGTATCATGTTACATGGAATCGCTCAATCAGTGTTTCACCCGTGGAAAGACGTCAGTAAAACCGCTTGTTAACAATGTCATGTGACGTCACATTTACCTCAGAAAAACCATATGTGACCATAAACTCGTTAGTCAGCTGGAAAAATTTACTCTAAAGAGGAGCATTTTGCTAAATATATGCACCATATTACATGTTCATTATAATTTTTTATGTTCTTCGATATTTAATGCATGTTTGAATAAATCTGGCAAGTTTTTATGACAGCCACCATTTAAATGTTTATATTTCATATAACTTTATTATTATAAAAATAAATAAGTGTAATTTAAGTGTTTGTATAGCTTCAAATCAGTTAATTTTTACCTTCAATAATATTATAGTAGGCTATTGAAGCCTAAGTAGGCTACAACTGACTCCCATAGTTTACAGTATTAGTTAAGAGATTTGTTTTCCTTGAGAAAATTTGCCATGTATTGCACCTGATATCCAAAATAATTGAATCGAATCAGAATCGAATCGAATTGCAAGCTCGTGAATCGAAATCGAATCGAATTGTGAAATTTGTGTCAATACCCAGCCCTAGTGTGTATCAGTACATTGGTCTTAAAGTGACAGTAGCCTAATATTCCTGCTGTCTGTGTTTTTAATGTTAATCAAACGACAAGACAGAAATCACTCGCTGCTCTTCACTGAAGATTATATCCTTAAAGTTTCAAAAGTTATTCACTGTATAAATTAAATAAGTTAATGTAGTGTTATTTTACATTTGATTACTTTATTTCATTTCTGTACCTGAAAAGAACTGTTTATTTCATTTGTATCTTTGTTCAATTGTATTTAATTGTGTTATTGCTTGTAGTTTAATTGTTTTTTGTTAATGACTGTTTTCTTGTCTTTAATAATCTTTTAAATGTATGAGTTAGTAGTTTTTAGCTCTGGTATTGAAATTGGAATCGAGAATTGAATGATTCAATATCTAACATTTTTGTCATAACCTTTATTTATTTTAAAACAATATTTTTTGTGGTGGGGCCAGTGAAAATTTAATCATTCAATATTCCAGCCCTAATCAGTATTCATATAACTGAAGAAAAAATGCTTTTTTTTTTCTATAGCTTTGAAATAAACACTGGCATAACTACCATAGAAGTGTATACTTTAATGCATTTCTGCCGGTTTGTCGTTTTAATATATTGCCGTCCCCTATTTGAAGGTTTTCTTCATGTTATGGTTTTACTATCAACATCTGATTGAGTTTGCTCTGGAAATTGAGCAGTTCACAGATTTCCTTTTCCTTGTACTATGTGACAAACGACAATTGTAAATAATAGGCTAATAACACGTGCTTTAGGTTGGCAGCTTGTGTACATGACTCACACACAATCCTGAGAGAGACTGTCATATATCTATATCTATAAGTGAAGAAATCCCTTGCCGTCTTTTTACCTAACACTAATTCACAAATGCAGTGTGGAATAAACCTGGAAGTGCCAGTGCCGTCTGAAAAATGGTGTTCATATTTTACTGTTGATTACATTTTGAGTACAAAGGGCTTCTTTAAAGAAGTTAATATTGCACAGACCCAAGCTCGGGTCTCTGTGTGTGTGTTAGTTAGAGATGAAACATCATCTCGTGTCATGATTATACATAGTGACAAAAATTATCATGTTATGGTTTGGAAATGTTCAAATACACGCACTGAAACTATTTCAACAAACAACTAATCTAGCAGCGCGATGCACAAACATTAAAATAATGACATTAACAATGATGGCTGGAATTTAAATGAACACAAACATGTTGGTTTGGTGACTGACAACATCTACTAACATGTTCAAATAAAGTTTGACAAATGTATATGATCAACCTCACATTTCAGCCATTTTAAAAGAAAAGGGATGAATCAAAATAAGTCATGGATAATTCTAGATGCATTATCATTCAAGTTTAGAAATAATTTGTGATCTAATGCAGGGGTTTTCAAACTTTTGGTGTGTGTGGACCACTATTTGTAATCAAGAATTATCGCGGACCACCTCATAATACACATAATAAAATATGTCTACACAGTCCTACCTGAATTAATCCACACCTCTAAATAGGCTAACTAGCACTAAAACTATAACTTGTCATCACATTAGTACAACAAGCTTGTTAAAGACAGTTTACTGCACACAACGGCTGCCACATATTTTATTTATTTATTTACTCAAGCGCCCGAGGGCATAATCAGGTTCATTTGAACAACAGGCTTATTTCCATAGCAATGGATTATAAATTATATACAGTAATAAGAACACTTGGATATAGTCAGCATTTCAAAACCTTTGGCGATTTTAGGGGATTATTAACGCAAGTCCTCAAAAAGTAGGCTTGAGTTTGTTCACTTAACAGCACATCCGCAAAACATTTCAGGAACACAAGATCAAGAAACTAACACTAACTGGAAATTAAAAAAATAACAGGCCTTATTCATTCCATTTATAAACATTTCGTTTCATATAGGCCTAAACTGCCTATAAAGGCTATGCATGTGATGTGATAATGAGAACATATTTGCCTCTGCCCTATACACATTTAATGAAAACATAGTAGGCCTAACGTTACTCCAGGTTAAAAATAAAAGAAAGTTGGCAAAAGGAAAAGCCATTGGAGTCTATTTGCCAGCCCAATATGAACGTAATATCCTCCTTTGTCACCCTCCACATCTTTCCCTTCCTCTTTGTATCGTCTGTCTAATATAGGCCTATATTAAAAACAAACAACTAAATAAATGCTCACCTAACCTGTTGCTATCCACCGATCCATGTTGTGGTTCTGACGACACTGAGCTTGAACGTCACGGCCGAGCGCCACTAGCCTATTTTAGTAATCACACAATAACTTGACAATTTAATTTACATTTTATATAAATATAGGCCTACATAATCTTTTTACTATTTTATGGGAATTTCCTGGTAAAATGAAGGTAAAAAAATATTATTTCATATTTTATTTTGCCTTTTCACGGACCACCTGCAGTACCCTTACAGACCACTAGTGGTCCGTGGACCACAGTTTGGGAATCGCTGATCTAATGGACGCACATTTAATTATTACCCATTAACTGGTTAAAATATATAACACTGCATCATTTTCGCATTGGTCTGACGGGGCGAATGAAAATGTAATCCCACTCTCTGGCAGTAGGTGGCGCTTGTGAAACGGTAGAAACAGAGCGGTTTCCCGGTAATCGTCGAAACTTTAGACCGTTGGTTTCCTTCAGAGATTCATTCATAGACTTCATTCATATATAAGTCTTCGTTTTGAAATAATCATGCGGAATTCCTGGTGAAAACTACATTACCCATGATGCTATACAGAAATTAGACCAATCAGAGAGTCGGAAAAAGCAAAACGCACCAATAGCTCTTAAGCTCCGCCCACTCCCATGAAGCACCACGTAATCGAGTCCCTACACTCTCAAAATACTTAAATGTTGATATATATATTTACAGGTGAAACTCGAAAAATTAGAATATCGTGCAAAAGTTTATTTATTTCAGTAATTCAACTTAAAAGCTGAAACTAATATATTATATAGACTCATTACATGCAAAGTGAGATATTTCAAGCCTTTATTTGTTATAATTGTGATGATTATGGATTACAGAGATTAAAACCTTTTCACAATATTCTAATTTTGAATGTGGGGTTTTCATAAGCTGTACGCCATAATCATCAAAAATATATCAAATAAAGGCTTGAAATATCTCACTTTGCATGTAATGAGTCTATATAATATATTAGTTTCAGCTTTTAAGTTGAATTACTGAAATAAATGAACTCTTGCACGATATTCTAAATTTTCCAGTTTCACCTGTGTATATATATATATATATAATTATCATTTGTAAATGAGTAGTTTTAAGTTTCTCCATCGTTTTTTATTTGATTATGCTGTTCGCAATGCCCTCACTAAAGCCGAAGTTCTTGTACCTTTTGTCTGATTTTAATCCGTTTTTTTTTTTTTTTTGCTTCAAATCAAAGTTTGTAATGTTGTGATTCTCCTCTAGTTCGTTTGGTTCATGGCTTAAAGCTTATAAATCTTTAATGAAGACCTTTTAAAAATCCCCATGGGAAAAATGAATGGATAAAATTCTTGCTCTCTAAGGTTCATACATTTAAAAAAGCTAATAAAAACCCCAGATTGAAGTGAGTGACTTCAGTGTGTCAGTTTGAGGTCCTCTCTCAAATCTTCATGTATTTTAAGGTCATTCATCAAAAAAATACAAATGGCATCTTAATAATGTACCATCATCTATAGTACAATAGATGTCCAAAACACTGTGTGCTATAATGTCTGTACTCTTTAAACTTTATAAATCAAGACAACAAATTAACATATTAATAATAATGCACATAAAATGTGGGCCAGGATCGTTCCCAGTATAAGAGAATATTGCTTTACCACAACTAAAACACGCACAAGTTCTCTCATCTACTTGGATTATATTTGCATTTTAACAAAGAAATGAAAATACATACAAATTGGTTATACCCTTTACCCTTTATTTGCATGTTACATGCATAGCCATCCACGTCCCAATGTAAAAGCTTAAGGAGCCGGTTAACCTCGAAGCGTTTTGATTTGATCTATTAAAGTGATTAGGGATCTTATGTATGGCCTCAGATTGACTGACTGAACATGATATACATGATTCGCTGAATCCAAAACACCCTTTTTTTGTAGTTTAAACAGAGACGAAAGCCGTATAGTTTTCAAAAACTTCCACTTTTCAAAGAACACGTTTTCAAAAGTTTGCATTTTGTGTAAATGAACGGCCAAAACGCATACGAGTTTAGTTAAAAAACAAGTTTCTAAAGACATTATATTAGTCTAATTAGACTGTTTCCATGTCTCATGACTTGTGACTTCTACAAGAAATTCAGATACGAATATTTTCAGTGTTAGTCTTGATAAGCTTAATTCATTAACTCTTGATTCAGTGATTTTTTTTGCGATTATTATTATTTTTTTAAGCAGATGTTTAGTTTAAAATGTTCAGTTTGTTGTCCTAACATAAAAACACAATGGCAATAGAAGTATGAGGAAGGGTCAGAGGTTATGGTTGATTCAGTGTGACATCACACCCAGGGTCACGGAAAACCTAGAAATATCAGGGCGATTTAAAATCGTGATTTCCAGGCCTGAAAAAAGTCCGATTTATTTGCGTAGTAAATATAATTCGCTTTTTTATGCTCCGTCCTAAAATGATTGAATTGGTGAAGTTCTGTTGCACTGAATCAAAAACGTGTTTAAGAGTTAAAATAAATAAAAATCGTGTTATTTATTTATCATACTTGACTAATAAGAGATGGCGTGCCGCTAATCCCTGCTTATTTTAGGACTCAGGTTTAATTGCTATTCACCCACATGGTTTAGTGAAGTGTTAAACTTTATTATTTTTTACTTAGCATAATGTTTAATATATACAGTAACAGTATATAAAACTCCAGGATGGTTAGTCAGTTGTTTTTGGTGATTCCCATATTGCATCTAATTGCCTCATGGCCACCTGGGTGTACTAATGTTTCTGACACGCTCTCCCTGTAGACTCGGAGAGAAACTGTGTGTCTGGCCCTTTAAGGAAACTGCCGCTGATAGTGTTGGCTCAGGCCCAAGTGGGGGAGGGCATGTGTTTACTGAGAGTCAGCAGCTGATTGGCTGCTGCAAGCCTTCACATCATAGAGAGGAGGGGCCAACTGGCATAAAATAACATGTCCTTATAAGGGCGTTGGTGGACTGCACCATTCCCCACAGCACACGAGGGGTGTCCTCCTTTACAGAAGCAGGGTTTTTAAGGATTTATCTAGATAAACTTCACCTTACGTGACTTCACATTGAAAGTGTTATTGATAAAATGCAGAAGGATGAGTTTTATCATTAGTGTTGGTTTTGTGAAACTTATGTTATCTGTTTGTTTTTCTTCTTGATGGGCAAATGGTTTCTCTGTCAAACTGTAAATGTGTTTCAGAGCATCTAATACGGCACACTTTAGTGTTTTATTGTGATGTCCTCGTCACCTCTGTGTGTTTGAGCTGTGCCTCCTCTCTTCAGCTCGAGTGGTTTGTTCGGTAGACAGACTATAACCTCCCCTCCCTAAAGTCAGATTTATCTCAACTCCCAGGAAATACAGCAGTGACGATTGAAGCGTGAAAGCTGCCGATCAAGAAAACTGTGCCTCAAAAGTGGACGGTACTAAAGCAGAGGGAGCCGTAGCTGGAAAGAGCCATCGAGTTGTCTGGAATTTTCTCTCAATCCTCTTCCAATGGTTCATTGGTTGAGGCCATGGCCTCTCAGTCAGGGTAAGCTAAAGCACCAGCCATGTTTTCAGTGAGCAACTCCTATAGTAGTCACGGCAAAGTTTGAGGCCTTCTCTCAGCAATCTGCATACCTTTTATTTCTTTAGCTTAGTTTGATTTCTTTAGCTTAGTTTGTCTTGTCTTTTTTTTAAGTTGGTCTTAACATGAGCAGTGCACTGACTAAGAGTCAGAATATTCTAGATAGGCCGGATGGATATTAATCTGGGTTATATTACGGTTTGGGAATATTGATATTGACACTTTAGAATGAACTGTGAACGTTTGCTCTATCCCGAAACTGCTTTTTTTCAGGCATGTTGAAACAATTGAATTAATGTTGTTGAAAGACATCTATACTTGGGTTAGACGTATATCTTTCATGTTACTTTTCATACTTTTCTTCAATCGACACTTCATGGACATTTAAGCAATCCAGTCAAAAGACATTTCCCAGCAATACTTTCTGATTGTCATATAATCACCCAACTAGTTTTACACTTGCATCATAGGATGCCAGCGCCATTGTGTCATATATGAGAGATCTTGGCAAATTTTGGATGAATAAAAGCCTGTTCGCAGCACTAAGGACACGAACCACTTAAAAATCTTTCTAAATATAAAAGAATAGAGTTCACACCACAAATATAACGATAACGACACAGAGGAACGATATCGTTGGAATCACTTTAAGATAGTTTCTTTCTGGATTAACAGTAAAAACATTGACAGCCAATCAGAATCCACCGTGATTTAAAGGACCATATCGTGCGCTGGTGTGGACGCTGTTATAGGCGTCATTAGTTCTCGTTCTTGATGTGAACGGGCCTTAAATCAAAAGTAGGACTGTACACTTAAATCGCGATATGGTCTCTTTATTTCCATCCCGACAATGCTTTTTTTTTTTGGGAAAGAGTTATACATTTCCATCGAGGAAGCCGGAGTAGTTTGTAAAAGAAAAAATCCTGAACACTCAAAATAGTCAAAGATGAGAATCTTGAGAGCCGAAGCATTGATGTCTAATCATTTTGACCAATATCTACCAAAAAAGGTTAATATTTCTCCCAACTGGATATTATGAATATAAAAAGGTTCGATTAGATGTTTTATCAGGCTATTTATTTGACATTTAGACACATACATGTATGGCACAGAAGGACTGAGAAAACACACTGCAGGTTTACCTCTTAAATATGGACCGTTTTTATATTTTGCTCAAATTAATATACTATTAGATTATGTACGTTGTTTGTTTTTAGTAATCAACTCTCATCATGAAGACAAAACAAAATTAACTAGTAATGCAAGTTGTTTGGTCTTCCCTTGCAATCTTTCAATCATTTTCCAAATTCTAACATAGTTTATTATGAAATCCTCTTAATATGCTGATTAATAATGCTAAAGATATGGTGGGGGGCTGCAGCTCTTAAAGGGATAGTTCACCCAAAAAGGGAAATTAGCCCATGATTTACTCACCCTGAAGCCATCCTAGGTGTGTTTGACTTTCTTCTTTCAGACGAACACAATATGAGTTATATTAAAACATTCTGACTCTTCCAAGCTTTATAATGGCAGTGAATGGCTGTGTGTCTTTGGAAGTCCATAAAAGTGCATTTATTCATGATGAAAGTGCTCCACAGGCTCTGCAAGGGGTAATAAAGGCCTTCTGAAGCGATGCGTTCGTTCGTTCAAGCTTGACAATGGCAGCCGTAAAAAAAATTATCCATATTTAAAACTTTGACGCACAACGTAATGACGGCAATTGACGCCGTTTTTTTTTGCGTATTTCGTGATTCGGTGGCTCTGAATTGTCAAAACGTCATTCAAAATGCTTGCAACGGATGCGAAAAACGCAGAAAATCGAACCCGATCCGATGTTTTTTTACGACGGACGAAAGTTTCGGAGGCAAGCGTGATTGACATAACGTGAGGTCGTATTTATTTGTTAACGTGCGAAAATTTCGAACGCGAATTTCTGTCTCAGTGTGCAAGGACCTTTACACGAACGCATCGCATCGCTTCAGAAGGCCTTTATTACCCCTTGCAGAGCCTGTGGAGCACTTTAATCATGAATAAATGCACTTTTATGGACTTTCACTGCCATTATAAAGCTGGGAAGTGTGAACTAAAAGCTTTTCTGGGTGAACGATCCTTTTAATGTGGCGGGAGAGAAGCAACGCATGGAGCGCAAAGGGCTTGAATGAAGCACGATTTCCTCTGGATAAAAACAATATTAGAGTACGTAGCGCTAACGATTAGCGCTAACGAGTGATGGGTGGTAAGTGCTCCGCTGTTTTGTTCACTTTAAATTGTAGAAACGGTAAAATGGCACAATTCGCCTTTGGCTAAGCCACGCCCTAGAATGTAGATTGACCAATCACAGCGCAGCCAAGAACGAGCTCCCACAGAGGTCCAACACTTTTTCACAGCGCTCCATTGACTTTAACACAGGCGTCTCATATTTTTGGTCTCGGCAGGCTATTACCGTCGTAGTTTTATCAAAAATATGGTTAAACGTTGTGCCTGGGGCATTTGTAACACAGATCCGCGTTTCCCAGAGAGGTTGGACGGGGGTGTGCGTTTTTTCCCTTCCCAAACCAAAGTCAAATCCTGACAAGTGTTGTTGTTCCTTGCGATTCACCTGTATGTCGTGAATATAGCCTTCGAACGTATATTGCAGCCCCTTTTGCCTACTTCTATCGGACACTTTATTTGCTGCTTTATAAAAGTTTGATAAAATGTCAGCAGGAAGAGCTGTCACAGCATACGCCATGTTGATACCAGAGCCCAGATGAAGTTTGTTTGTCGGACGTAGCAACAGTAACTAAGGGGGGCGGGGCTTAGCCAAAGGCGAATTATGTCCAACGTTTAAATACCACTTACTGAACCATTGTTTTGAATATAAAATGATTCCCTAATGCCCGAGTATACTTTGAAAGCGTATACCTTACTCTTGAGCCGTGGGGAATCCAGGTTTGAAACTAATGTGGAGTTATGATTATTTATGACATCTAACCCTTTGGCTGTTCACGAAGGCAGCAAGTGAGAGGCATCAAACCCTCATGTTATTGAAACTGTAGGGCCTGTTGACAGACTGGACTGAGAGAGAGAGGTTCAGGTGTACACACCAGCTCATCAGCAAAGACCAGTAATGGTTTGACTAATTGGATTTGGTGCAGCGTAGTGTGTGTGTGTGCACGTTGCGTTGGTCGTTTGAGTGGTTTTATCGTGCAAACGCTCTCCCATTAGCACATTCACTCGTTGAGCTTTCTCGACGCGCTCTCAGCTCTACAAACCCTTTCTGACCTGATCTAATGCCCCCCCGCCGTGACGTCACACACGTCACCGTTCCCTGATCCAATCACTGAAGCTTTCTGTGCGGAAGGAGCTCAGTTGATGTCTGTTGTTCTAGAGAGATTTAATGAATTGGCCTGTAATATCAAGGGATTTTCAACTCTCACACTGTTTAATTAGTGATTTGTTTACAATCTCGAAATAATAGGTTTTTTGTAAAGACTTAACTCTTTTCCCTGCTTTCTTTCATCCATCTTTTGTTTGTTTGCTCTTTGCTGTCTTTCATTCTCACTCTCTTCACATTTTTGCTCTCTCCTGCTGTTTTTGTTTCATTATTTTTCATCCTTTCACTGTTTTGTTTTCTTCCCCCACTTATTTTTTGTCGTTCCTTTTGATTTCGAAACGAACCATAGGCAAACTGAGCCTGTAGTTTTGGCCTTGCTATGGAGGTACAGTGAGTATAACTACTAACTAATTAGCTGTGCCTTAACCTGAGAAACGAGTCGAAACCTGTATCTTATGATCCACGTAGTCGCGAGCATTCGTTAATACAACATCACCAATGTTTCATGGAGAGAGTATTTCATCCTGTTGTGGTTTTGAATGACAATGACGATCTGAACCGATAAGAATCGTAAAAATCTGCCTTTTTGATGTTTCACTGACACATGCACATCAAAGACGGACAGATGTCAGGCAGTTTCATTGGCCGTTAGCTGTACTTTCAGCATAGTTTCCATTGTGGTAAATGTTGGCCGAATCTGTACCTAGTCCTGTCGTTATTAGGCCATTCAGTGATATAGAGAGGATAATGACGGCGGCGTGGATGAAACATTACATAACGTTTGGTTAGCCGAAGCACACAGCGTACAACATAGATGGACAGACTCAAAGTGTGTGTTAACTTAATTCTAACATTGAGCTCTCCTGTCTGTCTTTCTCTTCTGTGAAATCGCCCAGTTTAGCGAATCATCTCTGCTCCTCGACTCCCTGTTTATTTTTCCATTTGTTGTTCAAATGTGTAACTCTTGTCTTGGTTTAAATGTAGCTGAAGGTGTCAGGAAGCTATTTTTTCTTTGATTCCTCACTGCTTCTTAGTGACTCTGTCTCTGTTGTTAGCAACATGAACCGTGAAGACCGGAATGTGCTCCGTATGAAAGAAAGGGAAAGGAGAAATCAAGAAATCCAGCAGGGAGGAGAGGCCTTTCCAGCTAACTCCCCCCTCTTTCCTGAACCTATTAAAGTTGTAAGTTCATTTTGTTTCTTCTTTTTTTTCATTTTATTCATTTATTTTTCGCCCTGTAGACCTCTTTAATCTTGGGTGCTTGTTCCTTTTTGGTTTTCACATTCTGATATATAATGCTCCATTAACCTTCCTCCTCAGAGGAGAACCCACTACTGATAAAAGCTTTGTGGCGATACAGTTGTACGGTGACCGTAATTACTGAATGATTACAAAATGTATGCACTGTGCTAATTAACCAGAGCTACACAATCCTGGATACAATGAGAATCTCAGATTTTCCGTTATTAAATAGAGATCCACGATTCTTAGCAGACGACTAAACAAAACTACATGTAATTTACTTGAGGTTCTGACAAAATGGTGATTCCTGCAGTCTATTTAAAATGTTTAATTAATCTGAGTTGATGTTTGAATGAATGATTCAATGACTTACAGGCCCTGTCCCAAATGGCACACTTCATGCGGACTTTCGGTCTCGTGGACTTGAAATGCGCGTGCTCGCCGAGTCTACGAGTCCGTCCCATTTAGCATGTTAACGCTCTGAAGTGTGCTCAGCAGCGCCCCCTGTGTACCCTTGAAGCGGTCTTCCACGAAGCCCACATAGATGCAGGCTCCACGCACTTTAACTACCCAGGAATCCTTGCGAAAGGACAATCAGACAACGGATGGGAGATTTCGCTCACGGACAACTGTTAACATGGCTGAGAAGAAAATATTTAAGTGTAATTATCATTACGGTTTTTATGACAAGTTTATACAAACATTATGATCATCGACCAGTGGTTGATGTCTCAAACATAGGCTAATAATAGCGAGCTGAATAATACGATCGCATTATGATTCATTAAATAAATAGAACCGAATGTCAGGGCTTTACTGAGTCACATGTAAACACCACAACAATAGGCAGCATATTTCCCCGAACCTGTCGCTCCTGTCCATAACAACAATCAGACAGTCTTCCTGTTTCCGGCGCGACGATCGAGTCTGTCCCAAAAATACCTCTCAATGCGCCCTCGCGGACTCGCGCTAAGGGCCCTATAGGTCTGCACTACATGACGTCACCGAAGTGTGGACTCTGAGGAAGTCCACAAGTCCGGAGTGTGCCATTTGGGACAGAGCCACACTTGTTTCTGGATGAATGAACGATTCAATGACTCACTCATAAAGACTTGTTCCATTTCTTGATGAATCGGCACATTTGAACAAATCTCTTGAGTGAATGATTCAATGACAAACACATATTTTGACAGTCACTCGTCGCCACCTGCTGGTTGTAACGATGTACTCGATACAATCTTTATTTCAAGCATCAAGTTACTTTCTACTTTTGCTTCTGTCGACATCAGTGTTTATATCTGAACTATAAACTTTTATCACAGTACTTCTGTGATAATATGAATTATTGTACGACAGAAATAATGATGTTGTGTGTGACGCTGTTTCATACCTATACAACTCTCTGGATCGTCCTTGTCAAAGACGAATCCCTGTCATTTAGTAACGAGATCACTCTTTTAACGATTAATCGTGCAGCTCAACATTAACTCTTATTAAGCTCAATATTAATCGTTAATATTTCGACAGATTTTGCCTCTATATAAAATATGTAATGATAGATAAAAAGATGCTTTAATTGCTGGATTTAAAACTGCATGTTGGCTACTTTATCCAATATTATCATAATTCATCCAAGTATTTTGAAAACTGAAATTGTGGTGTATCCAGAGACAACTATGGGTAGATATTTTATATATATATATATATATATATATATATATATATACACACACATCAATAATGGTGTTTACATCCTGCTCCTTTGTGCTTCAAAGAATACCATGGTATATATCCCATAAACCATGCTTTGTACTGGCGTTATTGGCGTCAGGTTTCATTTGATATTTCAACCCTTACTTACGGTTATTGCCGGGTATTTTATGGGTAAGTACTTGCATTGTTAGATGTACTGTTTTGTTCCTGGCTGGTATAAAATGTCTGTTGGTTAATGGCCGGTTAACTTCCGTTCCTAAATATGTGGTAAATCCTCAGCCAATTGTTGGCCACTTTCTAGTCATACACGGATAAACATTGTGTAGTTTACTCTGCCAGGTGTGAAGTAAAGCACATTCCCAGTTAGGGCTGGGCATTGAGAAGCCTTTTTCATTGCCATGCTCAAAGAAATTTCATAATTTTTCCATCAGATGATATAATTTGAGCTGTGAGCTTGCAGTCTGAATTCAGTTTGATGAGAGTGATATGAAATGCAGTACGAAGACAATAGCATTTATTTTGTCTAGTTGTTCAACGGATCACAAAACTCACGGTTCGGATCGTATTGCAGTTTTTAAGTCCCGGATAGGATGGGTTTTTTTTTTAAGGTCAGCAAGAAAAAAAAAGTAATATTTCAGACACACTACTTGTCTAACTAATAAAGTTCAAACATTATTAAAGGCAAGCTAAGTAAAAAATAAGAACAAATACATGAATTACAAGCATAGATAAATACATACAATATAACAAAGTTTCAAATAAAGTAAGGTCTAACTGTAGTATTCATTTTTGGTACAGAAATGTAGTAATTAAATGTGAAATAACACAAGTTTTCACTGTATACATGTAATATAGATTAATCTTAGCTGTTTTGTTGTTTAAATAACATTAATGACACTGTCACTTTAAGACCTAAAGCACGAATCCAATATAAAGAAACTCATCTGATTTCTGTCTTAACTGTTATGCTCAATTAGGATCTAACCGGCTGTGTTTACGAGGATATTGCCGAGATGGCTATTTTGATGAACTTTTTGGGCATGTCGGAATCAGAATACGTAGTTTGTGCATAAAAATGTCCGTCAAAACCAACACTCGTTTAAGGATGTGAAGTTTTACAATCGAATTGGCGTTTGTTTGTTCTGTTTAGCACGCAATCCCTGATAATTCCCATTACATTTCAGCAATGAAGAACAAGTTTATACTCTAGTGCATTATGTATTCGGTACGTTATCGTCTTTGACAGACGCTCAGGCCGCCATTTTCTCCCTCTTCTCGGAAAGCGATGACTTGATCAAAACATCCGAAAGTTTGGGTTTTCCAGGAGATGCATGTAACGTTAGTCCCTTTGCTTTTCGTAAATACTACCGTTATTTTTTGACGGACATTAATGTCGTGGTATGGATTTTAAAACGGATGGACTGTAAGGTAATACTTGAAGTGATTGATGCACATGAATGCATGTCAATGTTTTTAGCTCTAATATTCCTACGGACAGCCTAAGTTTTTGAAGAACGTGATCACATGTAAGGGGTGAACATGTTTTATAATTCGTGGTAATTATTAAACATGCCGGAGACGTTCGAAATGCTTTTTGCGTCGTTCATTATACTTATTTTACCGAATGACGTTTATTTCACGGCTTATGTTACTCAGACTGAAAAAATGTTACATTCTTCTATCGGAAATTCGTTGAGTTTTGAAAATCAAGTTCCTTTTGAAAATCAAGTTCCTTTTTATACCAGAAAAGTATGCATAGTTTTTTGTTAATTATTATTATTGGCGCTTTTAACAAAAATCTTTCATTTTAACCCATGAAAATGCAGATGCTGTTGTAAATAATAGTGAAAAATCACCGTTTTTCTTAGCAGATCTTCACTCATATCTATTTTGTTGTACAACTCACCAGGTTTTAATATTTACAAACCTCATGAAATTGCCTGGCAAGCACAGTGTCTTTCTGTCGACACATTTCCCTTTCAAACAGGAACGTTTTGGCTTTATTTGTGTTTGTTTTGAAGTGTGTTCTGTTTTATTGGACTAAAGTTTGACGTGTAAGATGTGTCTTTTTAATAGTTTAAGTTAAATACTATAAATTTTAAATGTGAATGTCTGCTAAATCTGCGTTAATTTTTTAGGAAATACACGTGTGTGTGTGTGTGTGTGTGTGTGTGCATATATAGGCCTCAAAGCTAGCAGACATGGACTAAAACCCTCTGTTTATCACATAACAGAGATATTATAGTCCCATATGTTACTGTAAAGAAGATTACAGTCTCCCTGTGTAATCTTTGCTGCTAACCTGCTTTGCTCAGCATTAAGTGCTTCACCTGTCCGGTAGAGAATACTGTCCTTCATATTCCCTGAAGGAGCCGACTAACAGTGGGAAACCCCTACTTTTGACATTTCCTCCAGGACACAACGCATTACTTATTTTGGATGAACTCATTGCAAAAAATATTTCACATGACGATCTGCTCCGATGTGCTTGACTTGAACATCCTGGACAGATCAAGTTATAAAACAATATTGAGTCCTAGTGTCTTATATTTGTCATATGATTTTGCGTTGTCTCTAAATCATGATTGATTTTTGCAGGGATCAAACAACAAATGAGGGAACTGCTAAAAAATGTCCAAAATGTCTCTTACAATGACATTACTAGCTTTACACAAACACAAATGATTTATGAATTATTACTTTTGCCAGGAGTTATGATTATGTTAACTGTCCTCATAAGAAGCAGAAGCACCTTTTCATTTTCTCCACATTTCAAATCTATACATTTTGATATTTACAAAAAGAAGGGAGGGGACTGGGATTTATAAAAGATTTAGGCAAAGAAATTAATAATAATTGCTTTTTGAGACTATTAGAAATCTAGGCTTTTCACATAAGGAAATACTAATATCTTGATGATTTTACTTTGTATTTGCCCTAATACAATTTTTTTATCATAGTAACTTCTACAGTATCCTTGGTTTTACCTGTGCTTACCATGTTCTTATAACAAATACCACTGATAAAACTATATATGACTCTTGTTCTCTAGCATGGTGAGATGTAACTGTGGTCTCTAACCAGGGTTATTACAGTTAACTAAAACCATAATACTTGAATTAAAACAAACCTTAACATACATGCATACTAAAAAACATACATACTAATTAATTATAATTAAATTTAACTTGATGTAATAAAAAAACTGAAATAAAAAATAGAGTAAAAACTGTTTAGACATTAAAAAACTAATACAAATTACAACCACACACAACAAAATTGTTAAAACTTGAACTAAAATTAATAAAAAAAATTATTTTCAATGACTATAACATAAAAAAAAAAGCTTTTATTGCTTGTTTTTTGCTCCTTTTTTCCTGCGTTTTGATCCGGAGATTCTGTACTCTTTCAGAAGATGCGTAATAGCGCCCCCTACCGTAAACACGGAAAGCAGGAAAGAGTTAATAATAACTATATAATAACATATTAATTTATTTCTGCTGAAATACCATAGTTACCATAGGATTTGTATGACAGTAAACCCAGTCAAACTTTGTAGTGGCACCCGTTCGACAAACAAGGTTGCAAAAAAAGCGACCATCAACTTAATATTTGTATTGCTGTTCTCATGCTCATCTCAACACTGTCCTTTTTTTTTCTCCCAACAGGCCAAGGAAGATAAACTCTCAAGTCGCATCCAGAGCATGCTGGGAAATTACGACGAGATGAAGGAGACCCTCGGTGAACCCCCAATGTCCAAGCTCATTCCCAAAGCCTCCAGCTCGTCCTCGGAAGATAAATCCGGCCAGTACGGTGACCAGCGGGGAGGCACACAGAGTCAGAACAGTAAATGGACTCCGGTTGGCCCGGCTCCTCCTGGCATCTCTTCCACGACCTCCTCCTCCTCCTCCTCCTCGCAGAAGCGCTCATCAGTGCAGGGAAGCCGTAGCGGAAAGAAGTCCAGCAAACACGGATCCGAACACAAGTCCCACTCCACCTCCAGCCCGGCCAAGGGCTCCATGAGCTCCGGCTCACACTCGCGCTCTCGCACCAAATCCCCCCGGGACCGAGAAGCCAACTGGGACTCGCCCTCAAGAGTTCATTCCTTCTCCAGCGGACAGCATCCCAGCCAGACCTTCCCGCCCTCCCTCATCAAGCCCAGCTCCATGCTCCAGAAACCCACCGCGTATGTGCGGCCCATGGACGGCCTGGAGACGGCCGAGCCCAAGAGCTCCTCGGACTCGTACGGTGGCCAGTCGCACAGCAGTGCCGTGGGAGAGATGAAGCCCAATGGAAAGGCTTCTCTCACCAAGCTCAAGATCCCCACGCAGCCTGTCGACGTAAGTCAATGCATGCTTTCCTCTCACACACGTTATCGAACGGTTCGTTTCATTAGGAATCACGTTTGTTTGGGATACAACAGTCTGAGCTTAAAGGGATACTCCACTTTTTTGGGGAAGTAGGCTCCTTTTACAACTCCCCCAGAGTTAAACTGTTGAGTTTTACCGTTTTTAAATCCATTCAGCCGATCTCCGGTTCTGGCGGTACCACTTTTAGCATAGCTTAGCATACATCATTGAAGTGGACAAGACCATTAGCATTTCTAAAAAATAAAATGACCAAAGAGTTTCGATATTTTTCCTATTTAAAACTTGACTCTTCTGTAGTTACATCGTGGACTAAGACCGACGGAAAATGTAAAGTTGCGATTTTCTAGGCTGATATGGCTAGGAACTATACTCTCATTCCTGCGTAATAATCAAGAAACTTCAATGCCGTACCATGAGTGCAGCAGGCGTAATGATATGACGCAGCGTGTCTGGGGGATTTCCGTTGAAAATATAATGAATCCACTGCTGGTCTCCTCTGAGGCCGGGACTCTAGATAGTGTTCAGTGCTCAACGACAGGACAGTTTCATGCTTTGCTTAACTTTTGCCATTGCGTTAGAACTGGTTACACTGTTGTAAACCAAATGGCGGCGCCGTGTGTGTAAACGTGCAGATTAAGGGGCGCTAATATTATAATAAGATCCCCTTCCTACGTCAGAAGGAGAGCGAAATCTGATCGGCTTATTGTTTTTGACATGCTTGCAGAGAAAGGCTCACCAAAACAAAGTTACTGGGTTTCACTTTTCACGTGTTCTGGGTTGGTAGAAGCACTGGGGACCCGATTATAGCACTTAAAGCTGCAGTCCGTAACTTTTTTCAAGTTAAAAATAATCCAAAATAATTATTTAAAAAAAAAAACATATTCAGCCAGTGTTCAAACCTATCTGGTTGCCGTAGCTCGATTCAAAACGGTTAGCTTGTAATAATGATTTTAATTCCAGTGGTACTGGTGGGTTTCCGCGGGAAATTCGAGCATGTCTTTGCGTCATTACGTCACACCCGTACACATAAAGAAGGAGTTTCGGCTAGCCGGCTATACTGCGCGTGAGGACGTTGACGGTGTGGAGATGTATAGCCTTTTCTCGCAGCACTTTACATAATTTAACTTATGGCGGATCCAGAAAGACAATCATCAGTGTCAACTGGAGATTCAGCAGTTATAAAACCCAAAAGACTTTGTACTTCGGATTTAAAGTGGCTAGAGAAAGACAGCAACCGTCTCATGTGAACACAAGGATAAACATCGGCAGGGCTTTTGAAAAGTGCGTGAAGGGGTTCAAAACGGAAGAAGAGACGCTTTTTTCTGCTGGACAAGTAAGACATTTCAATAGTTCAATCGTGTAACAGTACCACAATTGTTTACTTAATTAGGAGTTTCCTTTGTTGTGCCTTTCTCGTTTATCTATTATGGAGAATATGAATTCTGAACTACAGGTAACCATGAAACACATTAAATCACGCAATGCTGATGTTGTTAACATTAACAATTTGAGAACAAATTAGGCCTATAATTTGCACTGTTCGACATAAGCGATCGTTAGATTTAATCAGCGTGGTTTACTGCAGACAGTGCAATACATTTTTCCCCTTAGTTGAATGTTACTTACTTGTTCAGAGGACATTTTCCGGTGAAAATTCTTATGTTGGTCATCCTGTACTTCCAAAAAGTAGAATGTGTGATTCTGAATGCCAGTATCCACACCGGCGCTGTGACCGACAGCCGCGACGCGCACTCTCCTCACAACATTGTGTTCATCCGCGCTGTTTCATGCCGATGTACAACTCACGTAAAATTAATAATTCCGCGAATGACTGCAATTGCAGACTTCAAACAGAGATGGCGACAAAGAGGAAAAGATACGGACTGCAGCTTTAAACACGGAAATAGTCAGATTTACATGTCACCTTTAAAGGTCTCTTTTTTTTTTCCGATAGTACATGCCTTCAGAAAATGTTCAGACTGATAACGTGCATAATTATTTATTAGGCATTTAGGCAATTGGCGTTTTATAAAACTTTTTATTTTTGTCAAAACTTGTATTATTTGAACTGTAGAATTGTTTAAATCATACACTGCCCGGTCAAAAAAAAAAAAAACGAAGTTTCAAATGATTTAAATAGGCAAATGTATTCAAACTCTCTGGAGGTGTTTGGGATGTGCTGGAGGAGAGTTCACACAGTGCTGGAGTCTTGCATTGGCAATACAAGATCTTGACCAGAAATTGATGGAAATAACATCACAACATTTATTTCTGTCAAGAGATGCATCAAATTTTGGTCAGGATCATGTATGTAAGAGTCCAGCACTCTGTGAACTCTCCTCCAGCACATCCCAAAGACTTTCAGTCAATTTGAATGCATTTGCCTATTTAAATAATTTGCCTATTTTTATTAGTTTTTTTAGTTTTTGCGGGGTTTTTTTCATAGTTTAGCATGTTACCATAGACAACAACATTGCAGTCTAAACCATGTTCAGGTTGCAACTACTAGGAAGATAAGAAGGTCAAACTACTATTCCATGTTTTTTTGTGTATAGGACTTTCTTCTTACTATCAGCGATATTTTATCAATAATCCATGTGTATACTTTACACCATCAGATTATGCATGCAGAAACGTCTTTACCGCACCCAAGTCAAAACTAACCTGCAAAAACATCAGTTTCTGATGTCGGACAGATGAACGATGAACACTTGACTGTTTACCATGCCTATTGAATGATCATACTTTTGGCCTACTTAGTCACTGTTAAGTAATAATAAATAAGTAGGATAGGTAATAGTATTCTTAAAAATCTTGCTATAAATACAGAAAGTGTGTTAACTGGTTTGAGTTGGGCGAACTTAAATTAAACAAATTGGTTCGGTCAAATTAACTTTTATGAGTATTTTGAACTTTATTTTTCTTTTGAGGTCACAAAACTCACACGTTTTAAATCAAATTAATTGCTTCATTGTTTTGAGTTTTATGAACTTGTTTCTTTTAATTTAGACACTTAAATGTAACTGGGCTTGGATTTGTATTTCCCAGCATGCTTTGCCATGGCACTCAACAGGGCGCGTAAATGCTAAAGTTTAAATAAGGTTTTTTGAGTAAGATTAATGTTAAGTGGGAGATTTAGTAGTGTTTGATGTTTTGCTATGTTAATTTAGAATAGTTTCTGTAATGTTTTTTTTTTTGTTTTTTTGAGGATTACCAAAGTTTAGTTTGAGGAGATATATACAGTATGTTAAATGTTCTATATTGATGTAGTTATTCAGCAAGTGCTATGCTATGCTAATGCCGTCAAAGCATTATGTTACCAATGAGCAAGTTAGTTTTAATTGAATTAGGTAGTTAAAGCTGGCCAAGGTTTAAACTAAAAAATTAAAATTTTGAATAAAAAATTATTTAAATTGAGTTTACATGATAATTTCAAGATAAATGTATGAATTCACTATCAAATATTTCAAGTTAATAGTAATTCCAATTGTATGAGTACAAAATAAAAATCTGCAAGTACTAAAACTTTGAATTTCTTAACTACATTTTTTTTTATGTAACTGATAACCTAAAATGTTGAGTTTTGCCAACTTATTTGGGTTTACTGTGTTACCACAGGTTCTTAACATAAAGAAGCTTAAATATTTTAACTAGGGATGCACGATATATCGGCCACCATATCGGTATCGGCCGATATATGTTCATTTTTAATGTTATCGTTATCGGGCCGATAAGAAAATTAGGACTATATAATAAAGCCGATAAATAATATATTATTTCCTCCAGCTGAGACGCTTCAGATGCGCACTGTTCAACATGATGGTTTTCAATTGCTTGAAATATGATTGGAATCACTTCAAAAAAAGAAAATACAGTAAAGTTCAACACGCACAGCACAAGTCCGTCATATCGGCTGCATAAAATTATAATGAGAACAGTATAAATGTGTGTTTGGGGCGTGGCTTTTAATGGTGAGACTTTTGTTTTTGTAATCAGGCTCTCAATAATTATATAAAAATTTAGATTTATCGGCCGATATATCGGTTATCGGCTTTCAAATATAAAGAGTTATTGTTATCGGCCAAAATGTTCATATCTGTGCATCCCTAGTTTTAACAAGTGTTTAATTAAAGGTTAAAAGTTTAAAGTTATTATGTCTTTTACGTGTTTGTGGAGATGCACTACATGACATCTTCAACCTGAACTGCCCTATCCTCGTCATTGTATGAAAATTACATTTAAAGGATTTTTTTGTTCTTAAAGGGATAGTTCACTTCAAAATGAAAATGTCATCATATACTCACCCTCAAGTTGTTTCAAACCTGTATGAACGTCTTTCTTCTTCTGTACACAATGTCACTAACCAAACAGTTTGGTTGTTGACATTCTTCAAAATATTTTATATGATGACACAATTTCCATTTTGAAGTGAACTATCCCTTTAAAAAAAGACCCACATCGCAGTCTTGTGCCTCTTGTCCTCCGAATACGACACCCAGAAGGCGCACAAATGTTTGTACGACATGTCATAAGACACTCCAGATGTGGCCATAAATAACATTAATTACAAGTATTGAGACTTTTACGCCTTCAGATTTTGTGTGTGTATATGCAGGGAATTAGTTGTATAAATGTGGCCGTTCGGTTGGATCACACACACGCTTACAACATGGAAGGGAAAAATGTAATCAAGCAGTTTTGTTTAGTTTTGGGATTCATCGCAGCGTTTTGGCTCTCCGGTATAAAACACAGCACGACTTCACTGGCTTTGTGCCACAACTTAGCATGAACCGTTGAGGAAATAAGGACCTGTTATTAGAATAACAATATTATTAATTAAGTCGATCAATTATATGACCCATTTAAAATGACTCTGGCTGGAAGCATGCATGGGTTTTACAACTTATAAGTTACACTTGACCTGTAGTCATACACAACCCTGAATGTTTGATGATTCTTATGTGTTGCTCAAAGATCTGCATGATTGTGTTCATTCTCGCAGGGTTCAATGGGAGGAGATGCGAGCTGTGTTGATGAAATTTTAAAGGTAAGAACCATTTTATTATTTGCTGTCAATGGTAAAAGAACACTGAAATATTAACGTTTTACTCAACTTAGCTCGTTTTACGTATGTTTATTGCTAACAGTGCCTAGCGGCATGTTAAAAAATGCTGACAACGGACTGACTAGCAGTGTTTAGTAACATGTTAGCAATGCTTAGGAATATGTTGCATGTTAACAGCGTTAAAACATGCTAAAAATGACTAGCTACGTGTTAAAATACGCTGACAATAAACTAACAATGCCTTGCAATATGTTAGCAACACCTAGCAAAATGTTTCAAACATGCAAACAATGGTAATACATGCTAGGAGCATATGAAAACATGCTGATGTGGTTTCTTAGCAGTCTGATGGGATCTAGAAGTGTGTGTGAAAACGTCAAGATTTTAAACTTTTAGACTAGCCAACCTCAAAGTTTGTCAGCTTACCCAGTTTCTCTCGTTACTTTTCTCCCGTTTTCTTCACTTCTAATCCGCTCGTAAAGAAAGGGACCGGGTATAGCTACGTGTTAAAATGTGCTGATAATAAACTAACAATGCCTTGCAATATGTTAGATGCTAAAAATGCCTAGCAGTATCAACGTTAAAACATGCTGACAACAGACTAGCAGTGCTTACCAACACAGAAAACATGTTAAACATGCTAAAAATTACTAGCTATGTGTTAAAATGTGCTGACAACAAACCAACGATGCCTAGCAACACCTAGCAAAACTGGTAATACATGCTAGGAGCATATGAAAACATGCTAATGTGGTTTCTTAGCAGTCTGATGGGATCTAGAGTGTGTGTGTCTGTCTGAATAAAACCCTAAAACTTCAAGATGTTAAACTTTTAGACTAGCCAACCTCAAAGTTTGTCAGCTACCCAGTTTCTTCTCTTTTTCTTCACTTCTAATCCGTTCATAAAGAAAGGAACCGCAAGAAAGCACTTTGAATTAAATGTAAATATTTTAAACACACGGTTATAAGTCTTGGGAATGTTTCAGCTAGCTCTCATGCGATGTGTAAGTGGTGCCGAGATCGCTGTCCGCTGGAGACGCGTTAGAACCAAGGTCTGAATGCAGTCCGGCTATAAAAAGGCAGATAGAAGAAATGACTGTGTCAAAGTACAGAAGGGAAATCTAGTTTTAAAACCAGCTTGATCTCTGGTGTCTGCGATTGAACGGTGTTTTCTTCTCCAGGAAATGACTCAGGTCTGGCCTCCTCCGCTGACAGCCATTCACACGCCCTGCAAGACTGAACCTTCAAAGTTTCCTTTCTCCACCTCCAAGGTCAGATATGAGAGGGTCTCTGTGGTCACGAACACCTGCCACACACTTGGCTCAGTCCATTTTCATCATGTTTGCAGGACAGTCAGGGCTGTGAAAATGGCTGAAAAGCTCAATTTCTTAAATATCAGCGAAATGTGAATTAGGCAATACTTATTAATGTTAGAGGAAAACAGTGCTGTGTTGTCGCCTGTGCCCACAAGAGGGCGCAATAAGCAAATATAACCCAAATCAATTGAAATGAAATAATTCACTTTTTAAAGTGCATTAACTTTTGAAAAATTGTTCTTAAACAAAATATAATTTCCTTAATGTGCATGCAAGGACAATTAGGTTACAATAGTGCATAAAACTGTGTAAGTTCATCAGTAACCTGAGAAAACACACTTTTTTGATTTCACAGCCCCGGTGCAATGCAGAAAGCGTGTATTTGTACCCATAAATACATGATTGTCATGCATTTCTTCATTCAACAGTGTTCATATTAATTTTGATCTACCGTTTTAGCATTTAAAAACCAGTCAAAGTTTTTTTGTATGCGTGTTTTCAATTTGTAATTGTTAGCTTCTTTGTTGTAGGATGCCCAGCACCTGTCTTTCGGGGCACAAAGTAAGTTCTATCAGTCATTTAATGAGATTTAAGTCTTTCTTTAGCCTTTTAAATTGATGCATTTGTTTGTGTGCTGATTTTCCCTCACATTTAGAAAAAATCTCAGGGAAGATCGCATCCACCAGTCACCCGTCGAAGCCGAGCGACAGCGACCAGTCCAAGTGAGTGTCCGATGTGCCTGAGGAAATCTCCCTGTTCTGTCAGAAGCTCTGGAGCTCTTTCTGCTTACTACATATGTAGATATTTGATCAGTTGAATATTTCAACCCAATGCAATCTAATTTAGACTGTACATCAACATGGCTGCGTTCAGGCTGTCAGTCCGAATCCGTGCATTTTTGTGCATAACAGCAAAAAATCACATGAAATGCAATTTAATACAAATCTGTGTCAAGCTACATCCATATGTGGTTTGAAACCCTATTCAAATCGCATTCCTGGAAATCCGTTTCAGTCTGACCCCACAGATCGGATTTCACGTGCTTTGTGGCTTTCTTTCTTTTTTTCTTCTGTGAGATTAATTTTATATTTGCAATTGTCTTAAGCCCGTCCTGTCCTGTGGCCCGTAGTATTACGTATAAAAGAACATTTCCGAGTGCGATTCAAGTTAGGCATCTTCTGTTTATTATAATAACAGAAAATAATTTAAAAATTCTTACTATTTTTTCTAATCTGTAGCATAACATTTAGATTCTGTCCTTAGATAACTTGCCCTACTGGAATATATCCTATATTACAGTAGTTTTAAAACTACTTTTTTTATCTTGGGGAAAGCAACACATCTCAGTATGTCAGTATGAGTTTAGCTGAAGTCCTGTTGTCCTGGTCTGGTTTCAGCACACTGCAGGATGATCTGAAGCTCAGCACCAGCGAAGACAGTGATGGAGAGCAGGATCCTGCCAAAAACACTTCCCGAAACACCTCAGCAAGGTGACACACTCATAGAGAGATGGTGTACTTAATGTGTTTGATCACATGGGAGAGGGTGACACAATAAAACATTTCTCCCATGCACTGGTAGTTTAGCTTTAATGGGTTAGTTCACCCCCCCCCCCCCCCAAAAAAAGGTTAATTAATTACTCAGCGTCATGTAGTTCCAAGCCCGTAAGACTTTCGTTCATCTTCAAAACACAAATGAAGATCTTTTTATGAAATCTGAGAGCTTTCTGTCCCTCCATTGACAGATACACAACTACCACTTTGACACTTCAAAATATTCATAAAGAGATCTCAAAACTAATCCATATGAATTGAGTGCTTTAGTCAATTTTCGGAAGAGACACGATCACTTTATATGATTTAATTGAGACTTTTATTCGCATATAAACATTGATCAACGCAAACGCCTCATTGGTTCTTGCTGAAGCTCAAACGTGATGCGTAACACGAGAATGAAACTCATTGGTTCTTGCTGAAGCTCAAACGTGATGCGTAACACAAGAATGAACCTCATTGGTTCTTGCTGAAGCTCAAACGTGATGCGTAACACGAGAATGAACCTCATTGGTTCTTGCTGAAGCTCAAACGTGATGCGTAACACGAGAATGAACCTCATTGGTTCTTGCAGAAGCTCAAACGTGATGTGTAACACGAGAATGAACCTCATTGGTTCTTGCTGAAGCTCAAACGTGATGCGTAACACGAGAATGAACCTCATTGGTTCTTGCTGAAGCTCAAACGTGATGCGTAACACGAGAATGAACCTCATTGGTTCTTGCTGAAGCTCAAACGTGATGCGTAACACAAGAATGAACCTCATTGGTTCTTGCTGAAGCTCAAACGTGATGCGTAACACGAGAATGAACCTCATTGGTTCTTGCTGAAGCTCAAACGTGATGCGTAACACAAGAATGAACCTCATTGGTTCTTGCTGAAGCTCAAACGTGATGTGTAACACAAGAATGAACCTCATTGGTTCTTGCTGAAGCTCAAACGTGATGTGTAACACGAGGATGAACCTCATTGGTTCTTGCTGAAGCTCAAACGTGATGCGTAACACGAGAATGAACCTCATTGGTTCTTGCTGAAGCTCAAACGTGCTGCGTAACACGAGAATGAACCTCATTGGCTCTTGCTGAAGCTCAAACGTGCTGCGTAACACGAGAATGAACCTCATTGGCTCTTGCTGAAGCTCAAACGTGCTGCGTAACACGAGAATGAACCTCATTGGCTCTTGCTGAAGCTCAAACGTGATGCGTAACACAAGAATGAACCTCATTGGCTCTTGCTGAAGCTCAAATGTGCTGCGTAACACGAGAATGAACCTCATTGGCTCTTGCAGAAGCTCAAACGTGATGTGTAACACAAGAATGAACCTCATTGGCTCTTGCTGAAGCTCAAACGTGATGCGTAACACGAGAATGAACCTCGCACGTCAAGCATGTCATATCTTCCGTTTACCGTATCAGATGTGTGCTTGAATGTTTATATGTGAATTAAAGCCTAAAGTAAATCTGTTCATCATATAAAGCGATCGTGTCTCTTCAGAAAATTTTACTTGACTGCTTGATTCATATGGATTAGTTTTATAGATTGTGTGGACTCTCAGTGGAGAGACAGAAATCTCTCAGATTTCATTAAAATATCTTCATTTGTGTTTTTAATATAAACTAAAAAAACTCATACGGGGGGTTTGGAACTACATGAGGGCGAGTAATAAATACATTTTTGGGTGATCTAAAAGTTTGTTTTTGTAGTGTGTAAGTTGTAACGGCACCCCTTTACGTCAAAACTAAGCTAAGTTGTAACTTACACACAGCTTGTGCAACAGACCCAAGGTGAATTAACTTGCTTTTCTGACATCGTCTCATTGTTATATGTGCCTTAGCAATGTTGCATGCTTGGTAGTTGATGCATCAGGAATCATTTAGCCAACACGAAGATACTCAGTTTGCATGTGTACCTCAGTAACAACAGTAATAACAGCGGGGGTGCGGAGCAAGAGGACAGCAGCGGGCGCAGCGGGTCGGAGAGCAGCTCCAGCTCTGACAGCGAGAGCGAGAGCAGCTCTTCAGAGAGCGAGACCAACGAGCCGCCTCGCACTGCGACTCCTGAGGTGAATCACTGCCACACACACACACAACTCATCTCATGCCGAGTGGCACTGCATGATCATGAAGGACTGCACACTTTATAATCTCAATAGTGTTTTCCTCAAGGTTGGTTTATATAGCACGTTTTACTAGGGATGAGACCAAGTATGAGTACTAGGGGTGTAACGATACCCTCGTGTCACGATACGATATTATCGCGATACTTCAAGACATATGATTAACATTATTTTTATTAAAAGGTTAACAAAAAATGTGCTGTTGATTTAAATGCTAAATTTGGTGTTACATTGTGTGTGTAAATGAATAGTCTTGGACTTAGCACAGGACAATAGAGACGCCAGAATAACAATATTCATGATTCTGAAGCTGAAAATACTGAATTATTGTAGATGAATATGATGATCTCTGTCACTGACTAGATATATTTAATATAATGTCGGCCACTTTTACTGGTAACATCAGATATGTGGCATTATCAGGACCACAAATATTCCCCCATTGCATTATTATACATTATATTCAACATTATATATAGTAGTTTAATGTCTGACACTTTTTTTCTCGCACAGTAATATTTTGTTTTTAGGTGAACTATCCACGATACATAACTTGCATTTGTGAATTAATGCATTAGTGTTGTTTAATAATGGCCAGTTATGTAATGCAGTAATTAGTTTTTGTAATATTGCGCTTTATACAATACAGTTTGATTCAAAGCGGCTTAATAGCGTTAAACAGATCAAATAACGATCATTGATGGATCATTGAATCCATAACAGGAATTGTTGTATGCTTATCCGAGTTTGATGTCGCACTCAATGCAAGTTTCCCCATTTGACCGCAGCGGGAACAGCCCACTGTTAACAAATGGCAGCTGGAAAACTGGATCAAGAAGGAGAACAAGTTGTCCCCGGCTTCTCCTGTGGAGAACAGCAGCACGACGCCAACCAAGTATAAGAAAGAGGGTCGAGAAACCAACTCGAGCAGAGTCTACAGTGGCCCGGGATCTAAAGACCCGACGCCCTCCTCGGGACGAGACCTTCGGCCCAATCAGAAGGGCTCCGAGAGCTGGCAAAGGCGAAGTCAGAAGTCTCCCGCTCAAAGTGAGGGCGTCAGTCAGGGTGGGCGACGAGTTGTGGGGAAAAAACAGCCTAAAAAGACTGAGAAGCCACCAGTGGTTGAGGAGCCAAAAGGTGGGTTGAAAGTAGAGACCGAACCCTCGCCCGAGATCCCGTCACACCGCGCCCGCGCCGCCAACAAGGGCCCTCGCAAACCCAACATCAAAAAGGAGCCCAAAACCTCCTCTCCTCGACCAGCACCGGACAAACGCAAAAAAGCGCCCAAAAAGTCCCGTGAGATCGTCGAGTCGTCCTCATCGGACTCCGAGGGCAACATCAGCGTCCCGTCGTCTTCGCAGACGCCGAGAGATCAGTATCCCGAGAACCCGTCCGCCCTGTTCTCGCCCATGCTTTCCCCACTGAGCGACCCGGAAAACAGGCTGCCCCCCCGACTGCTGGTGCAGATCGACCTGAACCTGCTGTCCAGAGTCCCGGGACGCCTGCTGGAGGTGAAGGTGGAGAGGAGCTCGTCTGGGGAAGCCAAGGAGTTGCAGAAGCAGCCGGGAGAAAAGGGAGCCAGCAAGACCAAGAGAAAACACAAGGTTGGTTGGAGCCGATTTGTGGGTAACGTTTAAAATAGGGTAAATTTTCTGAAATTGCGATTTATACACCATCTGGAAGCTGAACTAATAAGCTTTCCATTGATGTATGGTTTGTTATGTTTGAACAATATTTGGTTGAGATACAACTATTGAAAATCTGAACATTGAGAAAATCTACTTTAAAGTTGACTATTTATGTTCGCGATGTTGTTGCATTCACTCTCAAAAATATATTTTTTATATATTCACGGTAGGAAATTTACAGAATATCTTCATGGAACATGATCTTTACTTAATATCCTAAAGATTTTTGGCATAAAAGAAAAATCGATAATTTTGCCCCATACAATGTATTGTTGGCTATTGCCACAAATATCCCCGTGTGACTCGTGACTGGTTTCGGGATCCAGGGTCACACATAATGCTTATTTACACGTTCATCATTTTATTTTTTGGGGTCTGGCAATACATTTGCATGATTTAAAGTCTAAAAAGGACATTATTTTTTTGCTCTGTTTTCAGTTCTTTCAGTTACTGTCTCTTTAAAACACGTTTTCTGAAATACCCAGTCTGTTGTGATTGGTCTACCAATGAATGTTCACACCAAGAACGATAACTGTGAAGATATAAATATATTAGCATCCACACCAACGAACGGTAACGCTTCTGTCGCTTTAAATCCTCGAGCTCTTTAAAGCACAATGGGTTCTCATTGGCTGCCAATGTTTTTATCGTTCATCAGCTGGAAAAACAAAATCGTTATGGAAGTTTTTCTTCTGTGCAATTATCGCTATATTTGTGGTTTGAACGGCTATTCTTTTATATTAGAACGATTTTAGAACTGTATCTTTATTATTAGCGATATTAGGTCCGTTTCACATCCTAGCACAAGTTCCTGAGACGAAACGATCTTCTAAAAAATCTTCTGAAAATGCAATCCCATATGGCATTGCGACAAGCTCTGTGAAAAATTCATCTGAGATTGCGGATAAGTGAATTTGTTCGTTTGTAACGTTGCTTTTACAAATCAAAATTGGGTAACAGTTTATTTTAGTGTCCTTTACACATTACATTAGTAAGTTATGCATAATTACATGAATCTAGCCCTAAACAATTTTGCTGAATAAGTTAGTAATAATCTTACTGATCCCAATCTTTTGAAAGGTAGTGTTATTGAATCTTCTGTTTCTCCCACAGAATGATGACGACGGTCTCAAACCAGACAATAAGAAGTCCAAACTGGATGAGAAGTCCTCACACAAGTCCAGCAGTAAAGAGTGAGTTCACTCTGCTTTAATCCTTCAGATAACCTCCACATTAAACGGTTCCCACATGCACCGGAAACGTTGTGTAAAGCAGTGAGGAGAAATGAGAAAATCATGCAAGAACCGTGTAAGCTTGGTAAAATGGGTAATGTAAAAATGCCAATAGCACATATAATCGGTGAGCATTATTTCTGTGTGAAAGGAACTTTGTTGATGTGTGTTTTTACAGAGAGATTTAATGAGTTGGCCTGTAATATCAAGAGATTTTTTAACTCAGCAGGGTTCGTACAAGGTGCTTGAAGCACTCGAATTGGACTCTTTCCAACTTTATTTGTTAAGCACATTTAAAACAACCAAGTTGACCAAAGTGCAGCACATTGACATGATTTCGGACAGAAAATAAATAAATGAGAAACAAAAACAAAGGACAAGCTAGAAAATAAGAATGCAGAAAACAACTCTCAGGCAGGTTTCAAGGCCAACGAGTAAAAGTGAGTTTTAAGTCGTGATTTTAAACATGTGAAGGCTGATATGCAGAGGCAAACATCCCACAGCCTTGGGGCCACGACTGAAAATACTCCATCTCCCGCGCTCTAGGGACGGCAAAGAGTCGCTGGTCAGCAGATCTCCATGACCTCAGAGGAGCGTGCGGCTTCAGTAGTGCAGAGATGTAAGCTGGGGCTTGACCATAAAGAGATTTAAAAACAAACAACAGAAACTTCAAATGTATTCTGAAGCAAACCAATGAATATAATATCATTATTAGGGGTGTAACGGTACACAAAAATCACGGTTCGGTTACGTACCTCGGTTTTAAAGTCACGGTTCGGTACGTTTTCGATACAGCAAAAAGTAAGAAATGCCAGAGAAATTTCCTATTTATTAAAAGAAAAAGAAATTTTGAAATAAGTGTGAGTTTTCCTACATCTTGAAACTTTCAGGTTTATAAATGGGTTCATCTTTGAAGGATGAACAAATAATGTTTTGGTCATCACATTAAAAATAACATTTAAATATATGAAGAGTTCAGATGCAAAAGCCATTCGAAATTTTCTTCTAGAATGATCATTTTTATGAAGCTTGTATATTTAAGTTCAGTAATTTCACTTAAATGGCAATGAAGATTACCTATTAATTGTCGTTTGAGTGAAATTACTGAACTTAAATATACAAGCTTCATAAAAATGATCATGGAAGAAAATTTCAAATGGCTTTTGCATCTGAACTCTTCATGTATTTATTTATATATTATTTGAGTTTTGAAGTGCTGGAAAAAGATGTGTGAAGTACTTGAAAGCATTTCACTATTCCAGCCAAACTGGTTACAGTTAGTGTTACTATATTAAATCCATGGTGAATGTTGCTGGTCTGT
Source organism: Rhinichthys osculus (assembly GCA_029959095.1). Lineage (NCBI taxonomy): Eukaryota > Metazoa > Chordata > Actinopteri > Cypriniformes > Leuciscidae > Rhinichthys > Rhinichthys osculus. Next base: position 3,667,112 of record JARWKJ010000014.1, on the reverse strand, counting down.
GGACGTAAAGTATTACTAGTTCATTCACGGCACAATGTTTCTCCTGGTGTCCACGTCAGCGCTGTTTGATCTAATAGAGATCTACGGTTAATAACGGAGAAATGTGAATGCTTCTCACTAGATCTCGCAGCGATGTTATTACTTCAGTGGCGAACTCAAATGTTTTCTTCACTGGATCTCTCAGCACAGTGTCGCTTGATCGAGATCGGCTCGCGCTGCACAGATGTTGCTGGTCCGAACTGATAAACGATCCGTGAAGCACAATATAATGAGTAGCGCAGTTTCGTTACGCTTTCATTACGCTTGCCATTTGATGTTGCGCAACGTTGTGGTGGTCGCGCCAGCGCAAATTTTGTCGGCAGGAAAAATGGTCCAAGGAATCGTTCGGTTTGTATGCGTACCGAACCGGAAGCCTCGAACCGAAACGGCTCAATAATTACGAATACATGTACCGTTACACCCCTAATCATTATATACCACCTATTAGCCAAGAACAAGCTTCATGTGATCTCGTTTCCGAGTTCCAGTAAGGAGTCGAGCGGCAGCATTTTGAACAGTTTGTAATCTGGAGAGGGAGGCCTGCTTAATACCTACATATAAAGCATTACAATAATCCTTGTTAAGGATTAAACAAGTTGTGATAAAAGCATGTATAACCCTCTTAAAATCAGTGAAAGATAAAAATGGCTTCAGTTTGGTAAGGAACTAGCTTTTAATTTATCTGCTTCTCTAGTTGAAAATCACTATGCATCTTAACACCAAGGTTAGTTACCGTGGACTTGACATCATAGGGTGTCAGGGGACCCAGCTCCAATAGGGAGGCATTGGACATAGAATTTTTGACATTTAAGTCCTGAAAAACAGCCATATTTATAAAAAGTGCTTGAGTTATTGAAAGACAATATATGTGAAATGAGTGTTTAATTTTATCGATAAAACAATCTTTTCACGCAAAATGAATCCTGCAGCCCGTCTGATATTGATATAGAGCTGTGAGCGTAATAATCCTCATATCCAAGTATATGATACAGCTTTCATTTTTCAGGTCAATCATATATTCACGAAAGATCAGTTTGAATAAGGAAATGAATATCCTTGTCATAATATCCTTTCAATGATTACAGTCATTGCATGTGCTGCACTTTGTTTGTACCATTTTGTTTTATTTCTATTTATCTATTTACCTTTTTGTAGAATTTGAAGCTAATAAAGATATTGTTTGTTTAGTAAGATCTCTTATTGTATTCCTTAAAAAAAAAAAAAGTAGTCTTTGAAAGTCATTTGACAGCGTCTCTACGAACCCTGTAGTAGTGTAGTAGCTCATGTAAACGCAGCTAGCGTGACACACTCCTGTACTCTGGGTTAAAAGCGGGGTTTAGTACGACGATAACCTGCTGTGAAGAACCCTATTGTGTTAAATCGAACCGCAGACCGGTAACCTCTCACATTAGTGGGATCAGATTGTAACTTTTCCTCCTCCTGAGCTGTTGATTAATTATGATATCCCCAACTCTTTTCCTTAGGTCGTCTAAGCGCGCTCAGGATAAAGAGAAGGAGTCTGCGCCCTCTCCTTCCATCACGCTGCAGCCGACGGCTAAACCCGAGCACCCACGCAAGCGCACGCTGAGCCAGTCCTCCAGCTCGCTTCCCAGCAGCAAGAGCGGCTCCAAACACCGCAAGGGCGACGACAAGCCCTTACGCAGGGAGGCCAAGGTGCGTTTCCCTCTTTACACACACACACACACACTGGCGTGATGAACGTGAGAGAACCTCAGGCTGTCCCAGAGGCTCGTCGCTTCACACACACACACTGTTTACCGTCTCCACCTTTTACGTTACACACCCTGTATTGTGTACATACAGTAACACAGTTTACAAACACAGTGCTGCATAAAAGCATACTGCACTATGCTAGTGTTTCACACAGAATATAAAAAGCCTTGAAGACAAATTTAAAAGTTTTTTTTATTCTGCAAATGCAATTCCTGTGTGAATGATGCATTAATGCCACCTTTGCTTTGCATATATAAAGCTTCAGATTCAGCTTCTGTCCTGTCATCGCTTACTGTGCATCGTCTCATCTCACTGTTCAGACTCTGTTTTCCCATAGCTAACAATACAAACAAATAATAAAGATTCTGAAGTGTGCATCTGATGCTATCCCAGGAGGCCACGGGAGAGGGTTTATGAATGGCAGTGAAGCGACGCAGCTGATCGGTCACATGACTATATTTACATCCACCTATTTCATGCAATTTTGTGTTCTCGCATTAAAAACATTGCTGGGTGGAAACGGCACTTCTAAAAACATGCATAATCTGTTGCACTTGCTTAAGGCGAAATGTTTTACCTGATAAGAAGTGCATAAAATACGATTAAAACACATTTAAATCTCTCAAAAAGCTCACGTGACTGACTCCACAGAGGATGTTCTCTTCAAACGCGTTTCACCTGTGCGCTCCGAGACGCAACTCATTTATGATGTACGAACGCAGCAACTTTCATTTTTATTACAGATATTTTCTGCCAAATTTCTCTTGTACGCATGGGATGGAAAAGCTGCTTTAGTCGCTAATGTTTAATGCAATATTCGTAACTTTGGACTGAAACATGACTAGTGGAAATATGGCAAATGTAATGCATCCGGATTACATTCTATATAGTATGAATGTCCTTTTTTTTTTTAATGCTCACGAAGACATTACTCGTTCAAAAGAAGTACCTACACATCGTCTGACTGACTGTTTTGGGGAGGCGTGTTTCAGAACACAAGACTCACTAAACATGGTGTATGTTCTTGTAGAGAGTTTATTTCAGTGAAGTCCGACATTAAAGTTTGTCTTGACGGATTTTCAGAGACTAATTTCTCAATGTCATTTTCTTTTTACCAGGAGAAAAGCTCTAAAACGGAAAATCCCGTCACAGTGTCGCACATCTCCGATGGCTCCAAATCCAGATCCAAACTCCTGTTTGAGGACAGGTATGAAGCCTTGATCTTTCGTCTGACTTATTCATTTAAGTTCAAGTTCACTTTATTCATATAGCCCAGATCAACCAGATAAATAATATGAAAACAATACCTGCACAACAACACATAAAACACAAATAAAAGCAGCAAAGCTAAGAGCAACCTTAAAACCGGAGTTGCAAAGCAGTGTCAGACTCAAATATAGAATGAAAAATAAACAGAAGTGGCAAGCCTGTATCAGACTCAAATATAAATAGTAAAATCTACCTAACGAATAGCAATCAATATCTATATAAAAAAACTTGAACTTCCTTAAGATTCCTTAAGAGTTTTTGTCCTAATTGTCTATTATTGTAAGAAGCAACAATATATACACTACCGTTCAAAAGATTGGGGTCAGTGAGAATCAAATCAGAAAGAAATCAATACTTTTATTTATCAAGGACAGTAAAGACATTTATAATGTTACAAAATATTCTATTTCAAACAAATGCTGTTCTTTTGAACTTCCTATTCATCAAAGAATCCTAAAAAAAAAAGAAAAAGAAAAAAACTGTACAACTGACAGACCAACAACTGTTTCAACATTGATAATAATAATAAATGTTTCTTGAGCATCAAATCCTCATATTATACTGATTTGTGAAGGATCATGTGACACTGAAGACACTGACACTGGTGATGCTGAAAATTCAGCTTTGATCACAGGAATAAATCACACTTTACTATATATTCACACAGAAAACAGCTGATTTACACTGGAATAATATTTAATACTATAACTGATTTTTGTTGTATTTTTAATCAAATAAGCGCAGCCATGGTTAGCAGAAGAGAATTCTTTTAAAAGTATTCAAAATCGTACCGACCCCAAACTTTTGAACGGTAGTGTATATATATATATATTTTTTTTTTTCCGAGAAGCCACAGTCTGTTTGATTTACAACTTGAAAAAATATATTTTTTTACACTACATAGTGAAATCTCATTGGTTTCCCAAAATCTGGATCCTCATAGTGGGACGTTTAAGCATCATTAATGTTCTCTTGTGATTTTTGTGTGTGTAATAACAGCCAATCGTCCGTCTGAATTGCAGGATTCATTCTGCTGATCATTACCTTCAAGAGGCGAAGAAACTGAAACACAACGCGGATGCTCTGGTGAGGGTTAGTTTTACTGGCCTACGGTTCTCACATCTGTGTCAGTTAATCTGCTTGATATTTCTGTGACCCCTGACCTTTTGTGTTAGTCCTCCATTGAGAGCGACACAACAGGTGCTCTCTTCACACGGAGCCAGTGTTTAAAACTCGGGGTCAGTGATGTTTGTGCCAATGGCAAGATTGTTTTGAGTTTGTGCACTAGTTTGCCAAATTCAAATCAAATGCGCCCCATAATATCACATTTTATGTTACGGTGTCCGTGTGGAATCTGTTTTCCTCCTCACATGCGTTGTGTTCTCCACAGATGGACAGGTTTGAGAAGGCTGTGTATTACCTGGACGCTGTGGTGTCGTTCATCGAGTGTGGAAACGCTTTGGAGAAAAGCGCCCAGGAAGCCAAATCCCCCTTTCCCATGTATGCCGAAACCGTGGAGCTCATCAAGTAAGACTGGAGGATTTGAGATGCTTCCGTAGCTCTTCAACTAATGCTGGAGTTTGCTCACAAATGTGCACGTCTGCTTGTTTGGCAGGTACACGATGAAGCTCAAGAGCTACATGGCACCGGATGCGACCTCTGCAGACAAAAGGCTCGCGGTGCTGTGGTACGTAGCGGAGACTAGGGGTGTGAGCCTACACTGGTCTCGCGGTTCGGTTAAGAATATCATGTCATCAATTCAGTTCAATTCGATATCACGATGATAAATGCATGTTCACATTTAGTCTAGATCTACAGTAGTCATCATGTTCACACACACGTACACACTTATTTGAAAACGTAGCTCAGATATTTTGTTGTAATGGGTTGCGTAATCAGATTACTTTTTCAAACACTAGTAAAGTAACACATTACTTCTTAATGCGCCTGCTAGTGTACTTTAACAATCATTATTAAACTTAATGGCTCTGAAAGCTAGAGATGCGCGGTTGGCGGTTACAGCCGCGCATAAACCGCGGATCGGGCGGATGACGTGACGGAAAAATATTTTAATTAAATTCGGGCGGTTGAACCAATCAAATGAAAAATATATGTATACATTGTTAAATATTGTTATCTTACTATACCTACATCCAAAAAAAAAATCGAGCACACTTTGAAATAGTCAAATTTTCATCAGGCAGCTAGTCGAGTCTATGCAGAGACTGCTTGTTATTATCAGAGATGGCAACGCCGGCGAAGGAGGTACGTGACAAACTCAAAAAAGGAGAATTAAAAACAAAGGAAATAGAATGTCAGAAAAGTGTTGCCTGGAATAAGTTTTACAAAGTGGTAAATCAGGATGACACCAGTGCTGCAGGCTATGTAATTTGCAAAACCTGCGAAGCAGAATATGTTCATGACAGCCACAAGACGGGTACGTCTAATACATAGACTGTAAAAAATATAAACGTCACCCATAGACTTTCTGAAGAACGGTTTTGAGGCCGTTTATGGCGGCGCCATCTTTTGAAAATCTTGGGAAATCCTAACCCCGCCCACCTTCTGGCCAATCCATATATGGGTAAAAGGGCGGGCCTTGTGTGAGACTGAGCCGGCCGGTGGACGCGCCTCTTCAGCCGAGCAGCCTCAGCTATCTGTAACATTACAAGATCGACTGGCAGGCTAGGCTACTCTTTACAGGCAGTATCTTTCTTATGTTGAAACTCCTTTTCCTCGATTTACTGAAGCCTATATATAAAGCATTTGCAGCTGCAGCTCGCTCATAGGCTGTGCTGCGGCAACTGCACATCCAATGGCGCGGGCGCCTCTGACGTGCGACCAACTAGCTCGCAGATCAGTCTATTCTTATGTGACATCTATTCATTTGGCAGACGCATTTACAGTGTTTCAAACGTCAGTTATAACCATAGGTAAAGTACCTCGGACGCTAACTTATCGATTTAATGCTAACTGTTGCAGTGCCACTGCCCACAAACAGTGATGCTAATAAATAGTGCTAACTACGTGAAATAGTAGTGGAACGTCACTTACCGGAAACAAAGGAGCGACGTACTCCTAGTCCTACAGTGTCGGTTAGTGCAGTTTATAGCAGAGAAACCCATGTTATGTACGATATTTCAATACAAATGTTCAGAAAGGATACAGAGATGGTGTGTTGTGTTGTGTCAGATCATGGCCGAGACGTCAAATTTCAGGAATTCCACTCGACGCAGCCCGTTATCAGCTGTCAATCAAGCTGTCAATCAAAGTTAACCACGCCCTTATTTGTCATACATTTGATATCTAAATACGATTTAAACTAACGAGTTAGAGAAAAATTCACCCTCCTCACAGTTGTCGGGCACTCGGGACCTATCGAAAAAAAAACAATAAAAGTCCATGGGACCAACCTGTAAAAACATGAATTTATGCTGTGAAAACGGACATTTTAACATGCGGGTCTATGGATATTTCCTCCCTCTAGCAGATTTTCGATGTGTTGCAGTTTTTCGCACTTCCGGCTAGGCTTCATTTTTCAGATTAGAATGTCGCCGCTTGGTCTAATATGGTGCATCACAAGTGTGCTGCTAAACCTCAAACCTCCATTATGTGCCAAAATGCGTTTTCTATGAGGCTACAATGAAAATATTGTACAGTAGCCTATCGGATAAGGTCAGGTTTGCCGAAGTGCGTTTAATTTAGGCTATTTATTTATGCGTGCCGATCGGAGACAGAGTTCACTGCTGATATTCTGAGAGCTTTCTAGTCTCGCGGCTGTCATCAGCAGCACCTTGTATCGCCCAATCAGCCGATGGCGGGCGGGTGCGGTTTTGAAAATTGGTCAAAAACATTGGTGCGGACGGATGATGAGTTTTGTGATGCGGTTGCGGATGAAATAATAGCCCATCCGCGCATCTCTACTGAGAACAATCAATGTAGTTTTTCACACTAAAGAAAATGTTCAATTTCCAGCAAAATGTATTATGATTTTATGACTTTATTTGACTCTATCTTCATCAGGAAAGTCAATGGTGTTCAAGCTGTTAGTGTGCAGTGTTTGGTCAAGCCGTGGCTAATGTAACCTGTGTGTGTGTGTGTGTCTCTGCAGTCTGAGGTGCCAGGCGCTCCTGTATTTGAGGCTTTTCAAGCTACGGAAAGAAAGTGCACTGAAATACTCTAAAACGCTCACTGAACACTTGAAGGTAACATGATTCTCTGTCCTTATTCCATGGAAAACAATAACAACAGTAATATTGAAAATACAGTTTAAAATAAGTTTGCTTTTTTTATATATATTTTAAACTGTAATGTATTCCTGTGATCAAAGCTGTATTTTCAGCATCATTACTCCAGTCTTCAGTGTCACATGATCCTTCAGAAATTATTTTTAATATCCTGACAAATTTATGATTGTTATCAATGTTGAAAACGTTATATTTTTGTGGAAGCTGTGATACATTTTTGTAGGATTCTTCAATGAATAGAAAGCATTTATTTGAAATAGAAATCCTAATGAATGTCTTTACTGTCACGTACTGATCAATCTAAAGTGTCCTTGCTGAATAAAAGCATTCATTTCTTTCATAAAACAATCTTACCGAGCCCAAACCTTTTGACTGTAGTGTATGTTTGAAATTACAAAAACACATGAAAGATGTAGTTTATGTTGGAGATGTGAAAGTCATGTTAATGTTTCTTTAAACAGAAGAACGTAACGTATACAAACGTATTCATTACTCTGTTTTTTCCAGAATTCGTTGAGTAATACCCAAGCTCCGTCTCCTGGAGTAGCAAAGTAAGTTCCTTATATTGTTTTATATATTGTAATATATTCAATGTAATATATTATGTTTTTTTTTTTTATTGTAAATGTGAATTGTAAACCAGTTTTATTCTCAAAACTAGACAAAATAATGGTAACGGGGTGATAAAAATCAAAGCAAAGTTCATAATCTTTAATCAAAATGACATTTCTTCTCTTTCCTGATAATGAGTTTTTACAACCTGTCACTAGTAGTCTAAAAATGTGCATCATAACTGTTTTTTTCATCCGATAAGAATACATGCGCACAGGGTTTGAACTGAACACTCGCCAAATGTGTGTATAAATCGACTGTGGCGGGAAACACTGTCAGATCACTCGCCAGTTTGAACTGTTACTTATTATATTGACTCACTTTGCTGGAAGTTCGTGTAAGACAAATCTGCACAGATTTACACAAATACTCGTGTGCATGATATATTAAATACAGCGTATTGCAGAATCTGCTCATATCTGGCTTACTTGAACACACACACACACACACACACACACACGTCACTACGCAACAAATAACGACACGCTTGTTCATCTGCATTGAAGCAATAGCGAAGATTAAAGAGCATTTGGTGAACAGAAAATACTGTTATTTTCCAGCATCCTACATGTTCTGTGTGCTGTATTGATCTGTCCAACTAAAACACATTTTTGGTAAAAAAAAAAAAAAAAGATAAGAATGAAAGAGGAAGGGAGGAGATGCTGGATGACAGGATTTTGTTTGAATAAGAAATCCAAATTTTTTATATTTAACATTTTATTTCTATAAATAAAGCTGGGACGTAGTTAATCTGGGTTATTTCTTCTTCTATTTTTGGCTAGTAGGAGTTCTGAATGGCCGGTAACGTAAAAATTTAGTAGCCAAATTGGCCGGTGTGTGAAAAAGTTAATTTCAAACCCTGCATGCGCATAAACTCTGATGGAAACACATTTACTAAATAATGTGAAAAGCCTAAACTCTGTGTTTGTCCTCCTGTAAAACGAAACTAAACCTCTGTGTGTGTGTGTGTGTGTCCTCCAGTAAGAGCGCAGGCATGCCGTCTCCGGTCTCCCCCAAGCTCTCTCCGGGCAGCGCGGGCAGCTTCTCCTCCAGCAGCTCCAGCGTCAGCGCCAGCTCCTCCGTCACCATCCCTCAGCGCATACACCAGATGGCCGCCAGCTACGTGCAGGTCACCTCAAACTTCCTCTACGCCACCGAGGTGTGGGACCAGGCCGAGCAGCTCGCCAAAGAGCAGAGAGGTACTGATGCCCCTGTCCAAACACCGGCCTCAGACTGGGCCCTGCTCCTGTAACTCTCTAAAGAAGAGCCTGATATTCCCGTGTCGACCGCTTGAACCGCAATTCTGACTCTTCCGCCATGCAGACCCTAATAAAGAGAGCATGAGAAGTAATGCACAATAATGAGTATGCGAAATAACCCAGACAGCAACATGGTGATCAATCGGATCTGGGCCGACACTATGTTGCTGTTTTGGAAATGCACAATAATAATACAAAACACACCATAGAGAAGTCGTCGAGATAAACGCAGGAACCCTTAGTGAGAAATGAGTGAGTTAAATGTGCAGTGTGTAATTTTTAGCCGCATCTAGTGGTGAGGTGGTGAATTGCACACAACAGAAGTTACGGTGGCCGACAGGAAGTGATGTCGTCGTCTGAGACAGCAGAGAGTAGCCAGTTAAGCAATGAGGTTTACTTACAAAGATAAATTAAGAAATTAGGTTTACTTAATTATTCAGTAAAACGATATTGCGAATATTATTGTTACTTGTTCATCATTGTGTCAGTGTTTTATTCGCTCGCTTCTTTGCACGAAGAACGACATAGTGACGTAACGCGTGTGTCCGCTCAGGGCCACTGTAGAAACATGTCGATGTAAGGAGACCCGCGGTGTGTGTAGAGAGAAACGGCTCATTCTGAGGTAATAAAAACATAACGCTTCATTATGTAAGGTCTGAAAACATACTTATGTATATGATATTGCATTTCTGTCAACAGATCCTCCTAAATATTACACAATACACCTTTAAAGGGTTAGTTCACCCACATTTTCTATACTATTGAAGTCAATAGGGACCAGAACCTGTTTAGTTACCAACCTTCTTCAAAATATTCAAAGTGTTCAGCAGAAGAAAGAAATTCATTCAGGTTTAGATTAGAACTATTCTATTCATTTCCATTACCCAAAATATACAGGGGTCACTTCACATGACAACAAAATGGCTTCCGACCACAATTAGTTTTATTTAGCAGACCATTTTGTATTTAAATGCAGTCGTTCTGTTTCTAGCTTTTGAAAATAGTTCATACCAAGCATGAATTTCCATGGAATTAATTTCATTGACACATTTAACGACTGTAAGGCCGATTTTAATACTTACGTCAGAGACGGTTGCGTTCAGTCAGTGTTTATAGCTCTTTATATAAATTTGGATATACAAGTTTGTCTTCATTAATTCACACACACACTATACTCATAGGGCGATGTACAGGTGAAACTCGAAATATGGTGCAAAAGTTCATTTATTTCAGTAATTCAACTTAAAAGGTGAAACTAATATATTATATAGACTCATTACATGCAAAGTGAGATATTTCAAGCCTTTATTTGGTATAATTTGATGATTATGGCTTACAGATATGAAAACCTTTCACAATATTCTAATTTTGAATTTGGGGTTTTCATAAGCTGTAATCCATAATCATCACAATTATAACAAATAAAGGCTTGAAATATCTCACTTTGCATGTAACGAGTCTATATAATATATTAGTTTCACCTTTTAAGTTGAATTACTGAAATAAATTGCACCATATTTTGAGTTTCACCTTTATATTAATATATAGCAGATTTCCGCTGTACTATATTATCTGCTGAATGTGTCGACAAGGCATGAAGATATTATAATCATGATTGTTCTGTAAAGCTGCTTTGAAGCGATGTGTATCCTGACTTCTTCTTCTTCTTGTGTGTTTGGTGTTGTGCAGAGTTCTTCTGCGAGCTGGACAAGGCGATGGGCGCGCTGATCTTCAACACCAGTAGCATGACGGAACTGGTGCGCTTCACACGGCAAGGCCTGCACTGGCTCCGGCTCGACGCCAAGCTCGTCCAGTAGAGCGTCCCACACACACTCACACACACTCGATCTGCCTCAGACATCTGTGACACTGTGTTCGTTTCTACACCAGCTTGCCAAAAACGAAAACACTCCTCCACCACAGACCCTATAAAAGAGGAGATCGCATGTTCGTCTGCAGAGCCTTCACACACTGCATCGTCCGGCTCGTATCATTGGCTCGTTTCCGGAAGCCGAAAAAAGCCTCTTTTTTTTTTTTTACTTCCTTTGACTAACGGGGTTTTGTTTTTGCTAGCTGTAAGCAAACATGAATAATAATTGGATGTTTATAGCTTTTTAATTTCAACCAAAGTACCTCCCTTTAACCAAAGGTGCTTTACAATTCCTCCTTTTATCATTTTTATTGTGCCTTGTATTTGATATACAGGAAACTAAGAGACACAATATCTTGAACTACACATCTGGAGAGGTTGAGGTGTGGCTCGGAAACCAGAAGCAGAAAGAACATGTAACGGAGTGGCATCTCATCAGACCAAAAGACTGTTCGGCATCATCATATCAAGGCATTATTACTAATGTGTTGTGTTTTGTTTCTGTTCGGCCTGGCTCATGCACACGTCCGAGCCCGTCGGGTTCGTATACGTCACTACTGCAAACACCCAGGCCCAGGTTTTCTTTTTGATACGGAAAATGTAGCGCTCGCATCTCACCGTCGCGGGGTCTCTGGTATTAAACACAGGAGTATTTTATTACTGTGGCTGACGCGCCGGGGCCTAACATAGATTTTATTTAGATAACAACTTGGATTTCACTCTTGGGTTTTCGGCATGGATACAGGGTTGCAATACGAGATGAGAGACGTATTTCTATTGTATATGAAAATATCATATTTAAATATTTAATGTGAGTCTTAAGGTTGCCTTTATAGTGTCATAGTCACCTGTGTGTTGCAGTTCTTTTAAAAGAAATCAGTCATGTAAGGATATATTTATGAAGTGTTCTGTTGAGAATAGCAGTTTATATATATATAACTATGTACATATTACATAGTTTTCTCAGTGCAGACCGGCTCCCGCTGTCCATACGCGTAGGAAATCAGATCACAAAACACAAGGTGAAAAGTCAATCCACAATATATGAAATGCTGGAAACGTATCGTCTCTTGCACTAGAAACTTTCCTCTGATTGGCTCCCAAACGTTTTTATTTCATTTGTTTCCGTCTATGCAGATGTTTTGTCGATCGTTTAACGGCAGAAGAAATCCTCTCGGGGATTTGGTCTATAAGGGTTGTGGATTGTGCTTTTATGTCAGTGAACTCATGCACTAATGTGTTTTATGTACCGGATTCACGAGGAGAAAGAATATGGATGGCTAAAATGATATTCCCATGGCCTTTTTTGCTTCTCGAGACATGAAGTTGTTGTGCTGTGTCCTTTTCCTCCTCCTGTTTTTACTGGTTTTATCTTTTCTACTAGACTTCATGATAGTGCTTTTAGAGGATTAGATTGATTTGATTTAAATTCGTCTTTAATTGTCTTGGCGATCATAACTTTTCCCTGGGTGAGATACTTTTTTTATTTTTTATTATTATTATTATTATTATTCTTTCATCCAATTGAAAAATAACACTCGCATGTTTCTATTTAAATACTAAGCTGTACAGATGTACATAAAAATCTCTTTTAGGGTAAATTTTTACAACGATTTAACATTTGTATTAATTGTACATAAAATGTGAATATATTAAATGCACATTTTTTTTTTTTTTTTGGTTTTTCAACAGAACACTGTATGTTGGTAATGTCAGTACGATTGTTCGCGTTTCCTGTGCTTTGTCATTCAGATGTGATGTTGGTCAGGTTGAAACGGGCCAGAATCAGACGAGGATGAGGAAGATCTGCCTAAACTTCATCAGGTCTTCTTCTACACGCCTGTGTGTCGTTCTCGCTTGATAGTTGTCTCAAAGCGTTCATTGGTAAACAGTATAAGATCGATTTAGTTTTAAAAGTATTGAGAAGAGATTGAGGAAAAGAAATCTACATATATATTCGTATATGGATGCAATATGGTCTATGATTTAAAGGTACTCTTATGAGCCTCGATTATCCAAACTTGTAATAACTTGTAATTTAAACACTTTTTTTTTTTTTTTTTTGGTGAAGTATTACTAATGGATTTTCTGAGTCTGTTGCGAATCATCTTTGTATTTTGCTGTATTGAGAATAAAACGTATATGATTAAAAATGGTTTGCCTGTTTTGCATTACTTTGAAATAGTGCTGTCAAATCGATTAATTGCGATTAATCGCATCTAACATAAAAGTTTGTAAATGTGTGTATATAGTACTGTGTGTTTGTGTATGTATATATATATATATATATATATATATATATAGCCTACAGACACATTAGTGCTGTCAAATTGATTAATCGCTTCTAACATATAAGTTTGTAAATATACACTGTATACACACACAGGGCTGTCAAATCGATTAATTGTGATTAATCGCATCTAACATAAGTTTGTAAATATACATGTGTATATGCATGTGTGTGTGTGTATATATATATATATATATATATATATATATATATACACACACACAAACTTGCTGTCAAATCGATTAATCGCATCTCACATAAAAGTTTGTTTGTGTGTGCGTGTAGCCTATACACAATTACCAACTTTTGTTAATTTGATTAATCGATTTGACAGCACTACTTGTAAAAGTGTTTTTGATAATTAGTTTTAGTATTTTATATAAACACACTGAATTTCATGCATAAGATGGCCTAGATAGTGAAAGAAATGCAGCAACAAGAGTCCGGCATGGGAACGACTCCAGGGGATTTTCAACATTAATTCACCTTTTTCAGCTTGCTTAAAACATGACTCTACCATCTGAAAAATGGGTGTTTAAAAGTAGACTACAAGTGTTCTGTGCAGTATGTAATATTGACAAATAGCTGTGGCTACTGCAGTCAAAATGTAAAATATTGGAGAGGGTTGTTTCTCCCGCCCTTTCTCCTCAGACTCGACGCTCACGCGGGATGCCAGATTGACACGTGACGTAACAGGAACGAGCGTGAGCGTGACATGCCTCAAAGTTGATCGGTTGAAGTATCGCGTTTTATTATTCTTCTGGTCATAGAGCTTTTAGAATGGAATGGATTCCGACGATTTTCTATAGGTCGGGTAGAATATGCGATCTCTGACCCTGTTCGTTCGCTCTGCTTCCATAGTTTAAATACGCAGAGTTTCCCGCCAACTGGCAACCCGCGTGATCGGCGGAGTCACACAGATCAAAACAAGAACAGACATTCCGACACGGAACGCTTATTTCAAAGTAGAATAATTGGCTGTAGTAGTGTTTTTCATAGAAACAAGTATGTGAACTTAGCATGTTTCCTAAATCTCTGCAGAAATATTATGGTATTGTAATGCTTTAGTTCAACCAACAACAACAAAAAACTATCAGCACCCTTAAGGAGATTTGCAAATTCAACCTTATAGGTTTATGAAAGCATGAATGTACTGTTTGAATATCACATTTACAAAGTAATAAAACCTACATTTATCTGGACTTCTGGTAAAGTGAGAACTTGAGCTCTAATAGTTTAATTATGATCTCAATCCCGTTGGCATTTAGATCTCGCATAGCTGGGTCATGCATAGCATTACTGAAAGCACTTAAATCAGATTGCAAAAAAAATACAATAAGGTAGTTTCAGCTCACGTGTGAGTGCCCATTGAACTGTTAACAGATTTTTGTCTAATAAGCCAGGCTTAGATTTGCTTAAGTTTCCATTTGTGTTGTTTAAACAAAATAGATATAAGTATACATAAGGTTCAAAACTTTGCAATAATTAAGATTGTTCTCATGTTTCTTGCACAAATCATCAAATTAGAAGGATTTCTGAATAATCACGTGACACTGAAGACTGGAGTAATGATGCTGAAAATTCAGCTTTGATCACAGGAATAAATTACATTTTAACATATTCACATAGAAAACATTATTTTAAATTGTAATGATGATATCTTTGACCAAATAAATGCAATGAACATAAGAGATATGCCTCTGATAGTATTGGCAATATGCTTTCCAAGCTTTTGACTATTCAGCATTTATCTTTATCATAAACAATTATCCCGTGACTTAGGCTACTGACTTTGTTGATGATGGACAGTTCAGAAAACTTTCTCCAGGGATCGCCCCGCCCACTTTTAAGCCCCGCCCTCTGCGCGCTCCCGAGACAGAGGTGGCAGTCGCATCACTCTGCCTGAAGACACGCGGAATTATGTTTCTAACACTCAAGTTTATTACATTAACCCGACAGCTGGCGTTATGAAACACAGTGCACTCGAGCAGTGAGATCGGAATACACCCTGACAGAAGCCTTCAGGTAAGCAGATACACGGGGAGTTTATTAAAAGTGCTGGTATCGTTTTGTAAATAATAGTTTCGGTCAACGGCTCACAACAGCAACAGGTGGATAAAATTATGTCTCTGTATTGACAGTAACTATCTGCAATGGTTTCACTTGAAAATATACTGGATGTTCACTCGAAAGTATGTACTTTTTAATACGGGGTAAGTAAGTGTAACGCTATTATTATTACACAAGAGGGTTTTTGTGCTGAATGCATTATGTTCGGGGACTTTGTCCCACCAGGGAAAGAGGTAATCACGCAGAACAGATTCTGACCTCACTATACATGTACCATGGCATGTTAATGAGGAAATATATAAAACAACCTTTAAAAAACACACCAGACTGGTAGACCAGCTGAAAACCAGGTTTTTATCAAAATCATCTTCATCTTCTCGTGAAAATTTTAATCAAACCAAATAAAACTTTATTTATAAAGCACTTTAAAACAACCGAAGTGGACCAAAGTGCTGTACAGACAAAATAAACAAAAAACATAAAATACATACTTTATGTAAAGCATATAAAACTGATAACTTTTCTGTTATAAAGAGAGATTTGCCGTGTATTTTGCCACAGTCTCTGTTCATGAGTGTTATTTTGCATCATCAGATTGGTCACAGTCCTGACTCCAGTTTAGATGAATTATTCAGCCTGGTAATAAGCAAGATGAATTAAGAGTGGTGAAAACGTGACAGGTTTGCTGTGCGTTGTTCGCAGGAAACCAGACACTGGGGTTTTGTCCAGTTGCTGAAACTGTATCTCTGCTTCCCCATGTTCTCGCTTTCCTGGATCTAGAAACAAAACCCATAAAAACACCTACAGAAAACCTGGCTGCAACACACACAATGCAGCTCTTCTCACTCTTGTCAATAAGACACACCTTCAGAAAATGCATACACAGACATTTTTTAAAGCAGATTTGAAGAAGAAGCTTTGCATGCTTGGATTGTTGTTAAAAAATACCTGTATCTGTGTGGCAGGGTCATGCTTGTCTATTGACGAGGTTAGGTTTTACAGATCATTTACATACAATGTAACATTCAGTTGTTTTGCATGAAGATGATAATCCATTAATGTTTGGGTGTTACTTTAACGTGCAGTGCAAACTGGTTTATCCAGGCAACAAACTTGTTTATCTATTAAATGCATCTCAAACGGTTGCTTTTGACATTGATGTTCTGGGGTTAAAAAAGCCAAGCTTTCTGTTTGAAATCAAGCGAGTTTCAAACGCTTAAATTAAACAATATAGAAATAAACTGCTGTGTGCTCTGTTACACGCATTAAAAATGCCATTATCAGTGAGGCAGATGTAAGTCAGGCCTGATGAAGGTAAACCGATCTGGTGCAAAGTCATCTGAGCTCTTCTTGTAATAAATATTGTCAAACAGTTCGTAGTTTGGTAAGATGTACTTGTTCCGGCTGCTCCCTAGTCTCAAAGCGATAGCCTAGTCAAAAGAATAAAATTCATTCCTCATTTAGATTTGTACGAGTGTGGAGCACAGAGAGAGAAATGGTAAAGAATGTATCGGCCACTCTTTTTCCATATAATTAAAAAGTGAATGTGGACTATGACTATCATGCCAAAATGACTTATAAAGATACAAAAATAAGTATTTAATGTGAGATCTACATTAAAGTGGAAAATTATCACTTTCCAAAAAAGTAAAAAGACTCGCCAATGCAAAACCCACCGCCATGATGTTTTGGTGGCACATTATTAGAAAAAAAATGACATTGCGATATTTCATTTTTCTGTGATTTATATATTGAGATATAAAAATAATTACACCAGATGACTTGAATAGCTCTATTGTTAAGTCATCTTTAAGAATGAATAATTATACAATGATTAAGGTGATTTTGTTGAGTCGTAAATCTACATAGAAAATAATAAACAAAGCAAAAATACAAGCATAGATACAATAGAAGAAAGATAGAAATTAAATAAACAGTGCTTTATGTTTTGCAGGTTAGTCTAAGAGTATTCACATACAGAAATTGAATAATCAAATGCAAAATAGCACTGCATAGTCTTCTCTGTATTATATATAATTCATCTTTGTTAAAGCTACAAACGTGATTTTCTGTGCATGTTGTTTTATTAACATTAGTGACACAAACAGCAGTGGGTATATTAGGCTGCTGTCACTTTAAGAGCGAATGCACGGATCCAATGTAATGATACACATCTGTTTCCTTTCTCAATTGTTTAAGTTCACGTAAGCAATAAGCGACTGGGTTTACAAGGATACTTACAGAGACGGGCATTTTGAGATAATTGTGTTGTACAAGTGTCCATTCAAGCACAAACAGAACTGAGTGTGTGTGTGTGTGTGTGTGTGTGTGTGTGTGTGTGTGTGTGTGTGTGTGTGTGTGTGTGTTTCTTCTTGATCTCGAATAGTTTAAAACCTCTTGAATGCTCCCTTAGGTTGCTTTTATACACTGCTGTCTGCTTGTTAGACTGCTGCTTGTTTAGTCTCAGTGACATTATAGTCTCAAGATATGGTTTGAGTGTCTGCTATTATGGATGCACAATATATCAGCCACCATGTCGGTATCGGCCGATATATGTTCATTTTTAATGTTATCGTTATCGGCCCGATAACAAGATTTGGCCTATATATTAAAACCGATAAATAATGTATTATTTCCTCCAGCTGAGACACTTCAGATGCGCACTGTTCAACTTGATGGTTTTGAATAGCTTGAAATATGATTGGAATCACTTAAAAAAAGGAAAATACTGTAAAGTGCAACATGTGCAGCACAAGTCTGACATATCGGCGGTGTAAAATTATAATGAGAAGATCATTATAATTGTATGCTTGGGACATGGATTTTAATGGCGAGACTTTTATAATCAGGCTCTCAAAAATTAATTATATAAAATTTGGATTTAGATTTATCGGCCAATATATCGGTAAAACTCAAATCTGACCAAATGTCTATAGAGAAGCGCTTCCTGGACTCAAATGAATAAGTTTGAGGTACTCTTTGGATAGCAAAAAAAACATGTAAAACATATCGGTAAAACATTTTGAAAAGAAAACGAACTCTGGTATGAATAATGAGGATTGTTCTCGTTCAGGAAAAAGGTGGATTATGTAATAGTGGTGTTTGTCTCAGTGCAACTAAATATCTCAGCATTAGTTCATATTGTCCTTTCATTATTCAAGCATTCACAATCATGTGACCCTCTTGTAATTTATTAAATGAGAGAGCTGTAACTCATAAAGAGGAATCAGCATGATCCAAACGGCTCGACCTCGGGTTCCCAGAGGAATTCCTGTAGAAGGTGACAGATTGCTTCAGCGTCTCCGAGTGATCAAGCATGACAAAAGACAATGAAATGTCTGACATTTTAATACTCTCAGTTGGGTGCATTATAGTTAATCTAAAGAAAATGCCACTCTGTTTGTCCAGCAAAAGTTGCACCACTTTCTAATGGCAACAAACCAAATTCTGCTTTGACAAACATGCAATTAAATGAAGTTCGAGATCAAGTTAGTTTAAGAAAAAAGGCATCCCAAAGTAATTCATTTGTGGGTAAATCTAACAAAATCTAAAAATGAGTAAGAAGTTAAAGGGGTTATGACATGGATATTTTATTTTATTATGTTCCTTGAAGTTCACTTGTAATGTTAATAAAGTTTTTTGTACAAAAAAACAAACAAATGCAGAAAACTGATTATTTTCAACCCTCATTCTGAGCCTCTGTCTGAAATGATCAGTTTTTAAGGCGCTGCTCCTTTAAGGCTTGTCAGCCACTGTTATGATTGGCTAACGACACTGCATAGGAAACAGTATCAACACACACTTGCTATTGCAATTGAGAAAGTGTTTTGAAAACATTGTCCATACAATACCATCGTTTACAGACAAAGCATTATGAAATAATTTTTTTGTGGTTTGTGATGCAGCTGCTGTCAGATTCAATATTCAGTTTCTTTGTGAACTCTCCATTACACTGTTCCTCGTTTACAAAATTAAATAAAATCCAAGACGCCATTAAAATAAAGCATCCGCTTGTTTCCGACGCTGAGATCTTCTGAAGTCTGAACAGAGAATCAAATCAGCTGTTTAAACTGGACGATCAAAGCAAACCTTCTTTTACTCTTCCATTTCCATTTGTCCTGTCATTATAATCTGAACACACATCTGTATACTGTATCAGTGTAGACAGCGTCAGTCATTATAATCTGAACACACATCTGTATACTGTATCAGTGTATCAGCGTCAGTCATTATAATCTGAACACACATCTGTATACTGTATCAGTGTAGACAGCGTCAGTCATTATAATCTGAACACACATCTGTATACTGTATCAGTGTAGACAGCGTCAGTCATTATAATCTGAACACACATCTGTATACTGTATCAGTGTAGACAGGATCAGTCATTATAATCTGAACACACATCTGTATACTGTATCAGTGTAGACAGCGTCAGTCATTATAATCTGAACACACATCTGTATACTGTATCAGTGTAGACAGCGTCAGTCATTATAATCTGAACACACATCTGTATACTGTATCAGTGTAGACAGCGTCAGTCATTATAATCTGAACACACATCTGTATACTGTATCAGTGTAGACAGGATCAGTCATTATAATCTGAACACACATCTGTATACTGTATCAGTGTAGACAGCGTCAGTCATTATAATCTGAACACACATCTGTATACTGTATCAGTGTAGACAGGATCAG
The DNA here is from genome assembly GCA_029959095.1 of Rhinichthys osculus. Lineage (NCBI taxonomy): Eukaryota > Metazoa > Chordata > Actinopteri > Cypriniformes > Leuciscidae > Rhinichthys > Rhinichthys osculus. Next base: position 3,647,019 of record JARWKJ010000014.1, on the reverse strand, counting down.
TCATTATAATCTGAACACACATCTGTATACTGTATCAGTGTAGACAGCGTCAGTCATTATAATCTGAACACACATCTGTATACTGTATCAGTGTAGACAGGATTAGTCATTATAATCTGAACACACATCTGTATACTGTATCAGTGTAGACAGCATCAGTCATTATAATCTGAACACACATCTGTATACTGTATCAGTGTAGACAGCGTCAGTCATTATAATCTGAACACACATCTGTATACTGTATCAGTGTAGACAGCGTCAGTCATTATAATCTGAACACACATCTGTATACTGTATCAGTGTAGACAGGATTAGTCATTATAATCTGAACACACATCTGTATACTGTATCAGTGTAGACAGCGTCAGTCATTATAATCTGAACACACATCTGTATACTGTATCAGTGTAGACAGGATCAGTCATTATAATCTGAACACACATCTGTATACTGTATCAGTGTAGACAGGATCAGTCATTATAATCTGAACACACATCTGTATACTGTATCAGTGTAGACAGCATCAGTCATTATAATCTGAACACACATCTGTATACTGTATCAGTGTAGACAGGATCAGTCATTATAATCTGAACACACATATGTATACTGTATCAGTGTAGACAGCATCAGTCATTATAATCTGAACACACATCTGTATACTGTATCAGTGTATCAGCGTCAGTCATTATAAACTGAACACACATCTGTATACTGTATTAGTGTAGACAGGATTAGTCATTATAATCTGAACACACATCTGTATACTGTATCAGTGTAGACAGCGTCAGTCATTATAATCTGAACACACATCTGTATACTGTATCAGTGTAGACAGCGTCAGTCATTATAATCTGAACACACATCTGTATACTGTATCAGTGTAGACAGCGTCAGTCATTATAATCTGAACACACATCTGTATACTGTATCAGTGTAGACACCATCAGTCATTATAATCTGAACACACATCTGTATACTGTATCAGTGTAGACAGCGTCAGTCATTATAATCTGAACACACATCTGTATACTGTATCAGTGTAGACAGGATTAGTCATTATAATCTGAACACACATCTGTATACTGTATCAGTGTAGACAGCGTCAGTCATTATAATCTGAACACACATCTGTATACTGTATCAGTGTAGACAGCGTCAGTCATTATAATCTGAACACACATCTGTATACTGTATCAGTGTAGACAGGATTAGTCATTATAATCTGAACACACATCTGTATACTGTATCAGTGTAGACAGCGTCAGTCATTATAATCTGAACACACATCTGTATACTGTATCAGTGTAGACAGGATCAGTCATTATAATCTGAACACACATCTGTATACTGTATCAGTGTAGACAGGATCAGTCATTATAATCTGAACACACATCTGTATACTGTATCAGTGTAGACAGCATCAGTCATTATAATCTGAACACACATCTGTATACTGTATCAGTGTAGACAGGATCAGTCATTATAATCTGAACACACATATGTATACTGTATCAGTGTAGACAGCATCAGTCATTATAATCTGAACACACATCTGTATACTGTATCAGTGTATCAGCGTCAGTCATTATAAACTGAACACACATCTGTATACTGTATTAGTGTAGACAGGATTAGTCATTATAATCTGAACACACATCTGTATACTGTATCAGTGTAGACAGCGTCAGTCATTATAATCTGAACACACATCTGTATACTGTATCAGTGTAGACAGCGTCAGTCATTATAATCTGAACACACATCTGTATACTGTATCAGTGTAGACAGCGTCAGTCATTATAATCTGAACACACATCTGTATACTGTATCAGTGTAGACAGGATCAGTCATTATAATCTGAACACACATCTGTATACTGTATCAGTGTAGACAGCGTCAGTCATTATAATCTGAACACACATCTGTATACTGTATCAGTGTAGACACCATCAGTCATTATAATCTGAACACACATCTGTATACTGTATCAGTGTAGACAGCGTCAGTCATTATAATCTGAACACACATCTGTATACTGTATCAGTGTAGACAGGATTAGTCATTATAATCTGAACACACATCTGTATACTGTATCAGTGTAGACAGCGTCAGTCATTATAATCTGAACACACATCTGTATACTGTATCAGTGTAGACAGCGTCAGTCATTATAATCTGAACACACATCTGTATACTGTATCAGTGTAGACAGGATCAGTCATTATAATCTGAACACACATCTGTATACTGTATCAGTGTAGACAGGATCAGTCATTATAATCTGAACACACATCTGTATACTGTATCAGTGTAGACAGCATCAGTCATTATAATCTGAACACACATCTGTATACTGTATCAGTGTAGACAGGATTAGTCATTATAATCTGAACACACATCTGTATACTGTATCAGTGTATCAGCGTCAGTCATTATAATCTGAACACACATCTGTATACTGTATCAGTGTAGACACCATCAGTCATTATAATCTGAACACACATCTGTATACTGTATCAGTGTAGACAGGATCAGTCATTATAATCTGAACACACATCTGTATACTGTATCAGTGTAGACAGGATCAGTCATTATAATCTGAACACACATCTGTATACTGTATCAGTGTAGACAGGATCAGTCATTATAATCTGAACACACATCTGTATACTGTATCAGTGTAGACAGGATCAGTCATTATAATCTGAACACACATCTGTATACTGTATCAGTGTAGACAGCTTCAGTCATTATAATCTGAACACACATCTGTATACTGTATCAGTGTAGACAGCGTCAGTCATTATAATCTGAACACACATCTGTATACTGTATCAGTGTAGACAGGATCAGTCATTATAATCTGAACACACATCTGTATACTGTATCAGTGTAGACAGGATCAGTCATTATAATCTGAACACACATCTGTATACTGTATCAGTGTAGACAGGATCAGTCATTATAATCTGAACACACATCTGTATACTGTATCAGTGTAGACAGCATCAGTCATTATAATCTGAACACACATCTGTATACTGTATCAGTGTAGACAGCGTCAGTCATTATAATCTGAACACACATCTGTATACTGTATCAGTGTAGACAGGATCAGTCATTATAATCTGAACACACATCTGTATACTGTATCAGTGTAGACAGGATCAGTCATTATAATCTGAACACACATCTGTATACTGTATCAGTGTAGACAGCATCAGTCATTATAATCTGAACACACATCTGTATACTGTATCAGTGTAGACAGGATTAGTCATTATAATCTGAACACACATCTGTATACTGTATCAGTGTAGACAGCATCAGTCATTATAATCTGAACACACATCTGTATACTGTATCAGTGTAGACAGGATCAGTCATTATAATCTGAACACACATCTGTATACTGTATCAGTGTAGACAGCATCAGTCATTATAATCTGAACACACATCTGTATACTGTATCAGTGTAGACAGCATCAGTCATTATAATCTGAACACACATCTGTATACTGTATCAGTGTATCAGCGTCAGTCATTATAATCTGAACACACATCTGTATACTGTATCAGTGTAGACAGCATCAGTCATTATAATCTGAACACACATCTGTATACTGTATCAGTGTAGACAGCATCAGTCATTATAATCTGAACACACATCTGTATACTGTATCAGTGTAGACAGCATCAGTCATTATAATCTGAACACACATCTGTATACTGTATCAGTGTAGACAGCATCAGTCATTATAATCTGAACACACATCTGTATACTGTATCAGTGTAGACAGCATCAGTCATTATAATCTGAACACACATCTGTATACTGTATCAGTGTAGACAGGATCAGTCATTATAATCTGAACACACATCTGCATACTGTATCAGTGTAGACAGCGTCAGTCATTATAATCTGAACACACATCTGTATACTGTATCAGTGTAGACAGGATCAGTCATTATAATCTGAACACACATCTGTATACTGTATCAGTGTAGACAGGATCAGTCATTATAATCTGAACACACATCTGTATACTGTATCAGTGTAGACAGCATCAGTCATTATAATCTGAACACACATCTGTATACTGTATCAGTGTAGACAGCATCAGTCATTATAATCTGAACACACATCTGTATACTGTATCAGTGTAGACAGCGTCAGTCATTATAATCTGAACACACATCTGTATACTGTATCAGTGTAGACAGCGTCAGTCATTATAATCTGAACACACATCTGTATACTGTATCAGTGTAGACAGCGTCAGTCATTATAATCTGAAAACACATCTGTATACTGTATCAGTGTAGACAGCGTCAGTCATTATAATCTGAAAACACACCTGTATACTGTATCAGTGTAGACAGGATCAGTCATTATAATCTGAACACACATCTGTATACTGTATCAGTGTAGACAGCATCAGTCATTATAATCTGAACACACATCTGTATACTGTATCAGTGTAGACAGGATCAGTCATTATAATCTGAACACACATCTGTATACTGTATCAGTGTAGACAGCGTCAGTCATTATAATCTGAACACACATCTGTATACTGTATCAGTGTAGACAGGATCAGTCATTATAATCTGAACACACATCTGTATACTGTATCAGTGTAGACAGCATCAGTCATTATAATCTGAACACACATCTGTATACTGTATCAGTGTAGACAGCATCAGTCATTATAATCTGAACACACATCTGTATACTGTATCAGTGTAGACAGCATCAGTCATTATAATCTGAACACACATCTGTATACTGTATTAGTGTAGACAGAGTCAGTCATTATAATCTGAACACACATCTGTATACTGTATCAGTGTATCAGCGTCAGTCATTATAATCTGAACACACATCTGTATACTGTATCAGTGTAGACAGCGTCAGTCATTATAATCTGAACACACATCTGTATACTGTATCAGTGTAGACAGCGTCAGTCATTATAATCTGAACACATCTGTATACTGTATCAGTGTAGACAGCGTCAGTCATTATAATCTGAACACACATCTCTATACTGTATCAGTGTAGACAGCGTCAGTCATTATAATCTGAACACACATCTGTATACTGTATCAGTGTAGACAGGATCAGTCATTATAATCTGAACACACATCTGTATACTGTATCAGTGTAGACAGGATCAGTCATTATAATCTGAACACACATCTGTATACTGTATCAGTGTAGACAGCATCAGTCATTATAATCTGAACACACATCTGTATACTGTATCAGTGTAGACAGCATCAGTCATTATAATCTGAACACACATCTGTATACTGTATCAGTGTAGACAGCATCAGTCATTATAATCTGAACACACATCTGTATACTGTATCAGTGTAGACAGCATCAGTCATTATAATCTGAACACACATCTGTATACTGTATCAGTGTAGACAGCGTCAGTCATTATAATCTGAACACACATCTGTATACTGTATCAGTGTAGACAGCGTCAGTCATTATAATCTGAACACACATCTGTATACTGTATCAGTGTAGACAGCGTCAGTCATTATAATCTGAAAACACATCTGTATACTGTATCAGTGTAGACAGCGTCAGTCATTATAATCTGAAAACACACCTGTATACTGTATCAGTGTAGACAGGATCAGTCATTATAATCTGAACACACATCTGTATACTGTATCAGTGTAGACAGCATCAGTCATTATAATCTGAACACACATCTGTATACTGTATCAGTGTAGACAGGATCAGTCATTATAATCTGAACACACATCTGTATACTGTATCAGTGTAGACAGCGTCAGTCATTATAATCTGAACACACATCTGTATACTGTATCAGTGTAGACAGGATCAGTCATTATAATCTGAACACACATCTGTATACTGTATCAGTGTAGACAGCATCAGTCATTATAATCTGAACACACATCTGTATACTGTATCAGTGTAGACAGCATCAGTCATTATAATCTGAACACACATCTGTATACTGTATCAGTGTAGACAGCATCAGTCATTATAATCTGAACACACATCTGTATACTGTATTAGTGTAGACAGAGTCAGTCATTATAATCTGAACACACATCTGTATACTGTATCAGTGTATCAGCGTCAGTCATTATAATCTGAACACACATCTGTATACTGTATCAGTGTATCAGCGTCAGTCATTATAATCTGAACACACATCTGTATACTCTATCAGTGTAGACAGCGTCAGTCATTATAATCTGAACACACATCTGTATACTGTATCAGTGTAGACAGCGTCAGTCATTATAATCTGAACACATCTGTATACTGTATCAGTGTAGACAGCGTCAGTCATTATAATCTGAACACACATCTGTATACTGTATCAGTGTAGACAGGATCAGTCATTATAATCTGAACACACATCTGTATACTGTATCAGTGTAGACAGGATCAGTCATTATAATCTGAACACACATCTGTATATTGTATCAGTGTATCAGCGTCAGTCATTATAATCTGAACACACATCTGTATACTGTATCAGTGTATCAGCGTCAGTCATTATAATCTGAACACACATCTGTATACTGTATCAGTGTAGACAGGATCAGTCATTATAATCTGAACACACATCTGTATACTTTATCAGTGTAGACAGGATCAGTCATTATAATCTGAACACACATCTGTATACTGTATCAGTGTATCAGCGTCAGTCATTATAATCTGAACACACATCTGTATACTGTATCAGTGTAGACAGGATCAGTCATTATAATCTGAACACACATCTGTATACTGTATCAGTGTAGACAGCGTCAGTCATTATAATCTGAACACACATCTGTATACTGTATCAGTGTAGACAGCGTCAATCATTATAATCTGAACACACATCTGTATACTGTATCAGTGTATCAGCGTCAGTCATTATAATCTGAACACACATCTGTATACTCTATCAGTATAGACAGCGTCAGTCATTATAATCTGAACACACATCTGTATACTGTATCAGTGTATCAGCGTCAGTCATTATAATCTGAACACACATCTGTATACTCTATCAGTATAGACAGCGTCAGTCATTATAATCTGAACACACATCTGTATACTGTATCAGTGTAGACAGCGTCAGTCATTATAATCTGAACACACATCTGTATACTGTATCAGTGTAGACAGGATCAGTCATTATAATCTGAACACACATCTGTATACTGTATCAGTGTAGACAGCATCAGTCATTATAATCTGAACACACATCTGTATACTGTATCAGTGTAGACAGGATCAGTCATTATAATCTGAACACACATCTGTATACTGTATCAGTGTAGACAGGATCAGTCATTATATCTGAACACACATCTGTATACTGTATCAGTGTATCAGCGTCAGTCATTATAATCTGAACACACATCTGTATACTGTATCAGTGTAGACAGCGTCAGTCATTATAATCTGAACACACATCTGTATACTGTATCAGTGTAGACAGCGTCAGTCATTATAATCTGAACACACATCTGTATACTGTATCAGCGTCAGTCATTATAATCTGAACACACATCTGTATACTGTATCAGTGTAGACAGCGTCAGTCATTATAATCTGAACACACATCTGTATACTGTATCAGTGTAGACAGGATCAGTCATTATAATCTGAACACACATCTGTATACTGTATCAGTGTAGACAGCGTCAGTCATTATAATCTGAACACACATCTGTATACTGTATCAGTGTAGACAGCGTCAGTCATTATAATCTGAACACACATCTGTATACTGTATCAGTGTAGACAGCGTCAGTCATTATAATCTGAACACACATCTGTATAGTGTATCAGTGTAGACAGCGTCAGTCATTATAATCTGAACACACATCTGTATACTGTATCAGTGTAGACAGCGTCAGTCATTATAATCTGAACACACATCTGTATACTGTATCAGTGAAGACAGCGTCAGTCATTATAATCTGAACACACATCTGTATACTGTATCAGTGTAGACAGGGTCAGTCATTATAATCTGAACACACATCTGTATACTGTATCAGTGTAGACAGCGTCAGTCATTATAATCTGAACACACATCTGTATACTGTATCAGTGTAGACAGCGTCAGTCATTATAATCTGAACACACATCTGTATACTGTATCAGTGTATCAGCGCCAGTCATTGTAATCTGAACACACATCTGTATACTGTATCAGTGTATCAGCGTCAGTCATTATAATCTGAACACACATCTGTATACTGTATCAGTGTATCAGCGTCAGTCATTATAATCTGAACACACATCTGTATACTGTATCAGTGTAGACAGGATCAGTCATTATAATCTGAACACACACCTGTATACTGTATCAGTGTATCAGCGTCAGTCATTATATTCTGAACACACATCTGTATACTGTATCAGTGTAGACAGCGTCAGTCATTATAATCTGAACACACATCTGTATACTGTATCAGTGTAGACAGCATCAGTCATTATAATCTGAACACACATCTGTATACTGTATCACTGTAGACAGCATCAGTCATTATAATCTGAACACACATCTGTATACTGTACCAGTGTAGACAGCGTCAGTCATTATAATCTGAACACACATCTGTATACTGTATCAGTGTATCAGAATCAGTCATTATAATCTGAACACACATCTGTATACTGTATCAGTGTAGACAGCGTCAGTCATTATAATCTGAACACACATCTGTATACTGTATCAGTGTATCAGCGTCAGTCATTATAATCTGAACACACATCTGTATACTGTATCAGTGTAGACAGGATCAGTCATTATAATCTGAACACACACCTGTATACTGTATCAGTGTAGACAGCGTCAGTCATTATAATCTGAACACACACCTGTATACTGTATCAGTGTAGACAGCGTCAGTCATTATAATCTGAACACACATCTGTATACTGTATCAGTGTATCAGAGTCAGTCATTATAATCTGAACACACATCTGTATACTGTATCAGTGTAGACAGGATCAGTCATTATAATCTGAACACACACCTGTATACTGTATCAGTGTAGACAGCATCAGTCATTATAATCTGAACACACATCTGTATACTGTATCAGTGTATCAGAGTCAGTCATTATAATCTGAACACACATCTGTATACTGTATCAGTGTATCAGCGTCAGTCATTATAATCTGAACACACATCTGTATACTGTATCAGTGTATCAGCGTCAGTCATTATAATCTGAACACACACCTGTATACTGTATCAGTGTATCAGAGTCAGTCATTATAATCTGAACACACATCTGTATACTGTATCAGTGTATCAGCGTCAGTCATTATAATCTGAACACACATCTGTATGCTGTATCAGTGTATCAGCGTCAGTTATTATAATCTGAACACACACCTGTATGCTGTATCAGTGTAGACAGCATCAGTCATTATAATCTGAACACACATCTGTATACTGTATCAGTGTAGACAGCATCAGTCATTATAATCTGAACACACATCTGTATACTGTATCAGTGTAGACAGCATCAGTCATTATAATCTGAACACACATCTGTATACTGTATCAGTGTATCAGCGTCAGTCATTATAATCTGAACACACATCTGTATACTGTATCAGTGTAGACAGCATCAGTCATTATAATCTGAACACACATCTGTATACTGTATCAGTGTAGACAGCATCAGTCATTATAATCTGAACACACATCTGTATACTGTATCAGTGTAGACAGCGTCAGTCATTATAATCTGAACACACACCTGTATACTGTATCAGTGTATCAGCGTCAGTCATTATAATCTGAACACACACCTGTATACTGTATCAGTGTATCAGCGTCAGTCATTATAATCTGAACACACATCTGTATACTGTATCAGTGTAGACAGCATCAGTCATTATAATCTGAACACACATCTGTATACTGTATCAGTGTAGACAGCATCAGTCATTATAATCTGAACACACATCTGTATACTGTATCAGTGTATCAGCGTCAGTCATTATAATCTGAACACACATCTGTATACTGTATCAGTGTAGACAGCATCAGTCATTATAATCTGAACACACATCTGTATACTGTATCAGTGTAGACAGCGTCAGTCATTATAATCTGAACACACACCTGTATACTGTATCAGTGTAGACAGCGTCAGTCATTATAATCTGAACACACATCTGTATACTGTATCAGTGTAGACAGCGTCAGTCATTATAATCTGAACACACATCTGTATACTGTATCAGTGTAGACAGCGTCAGTCATTATAATCTGAACACACATCTGTATACTGTATCAGTGTAGACAGCGTCAGTCATTATAATCTGAACACACATCTGTATACTGTATCAGTGTATCAGCGTCAGTCATTATAATCTGAACACACACCTGTATACTGTATCAGCATCAGTCATTATAATCTGAACACACATCTGTATACTGTATCAGTGTAGACAGCGTCAGTCATTATAATCTGAACACACATCTGTATACTGTATCAGTGTAGACAGCGTCAGTCATTATAATCTGAACACACATCTGTATACTGTATCAGTGTATCAGCGTCAGTCATTATAATCTGAACACACACCTGTATACTGTATCAGCGTCAGTCATTATAATCTGAACACACATCTGTATACTGTATCAGTGTAGACAGGATCAGTCATTATAATCTGAACACACATCTGTACACTGTATCAGTGTAGACAGCATCAGTCATTATAATCTGAACACACATCTGTATACTGTATCAGTGTAGACAGCGTCAGTCATTATAATCTGAACACACATCTGTATACTGTATCAGTGTAGACAGCATCAGTCATTATAATCTGAACACACATCTGTATACTGTATCAGTGTATCAGCGTCAGTCATTATAATCTGAACACACATCTGTATACTGTATCAGTGTAGACAGCATCAGTCATTATAATCTGAACACACATCTGTATACTGTATCAGTGTAGACAGCATCAGTCATTATAATCTGAACACACATCTGTATACTGTATCAGTGTAGACAGCATCAGTCATTATAATCTGAACACACATCTGTATACTGTATCAGTGTAGACAGCGTCAGTCATTATAATCTGAACACACATCTGTATACTGTATCAGTGTAGACAGCATCAGTCATTATAATCTGAACACACATCTGTATACTGTATCAGTGTAGACAGCATCAGTCATTATAATCTGAACACACATCTGTATACTGTATCAGTGTAGACCGCGTCAGTCATTATAATCTGAACACACATAAAATAACTTTTGTTACTGGCGAGCTGTTTGTGAGACGGCTTTACTGTATGTATGTGTGCAGAGAAACCATCTCTCAGAGAGCGCACGAGTACTAAAATTGCTTGAATGTCTAAACTGATAAAGACATGAAAATGGTAAACTTTAGTTATGATGCAATGCTGGGCCGATTGTGCAAGTGAGTATTCCGTCATGTCTCAACTCCTAAACGCGAGTGTATCGACGCTTGCTTTGAGCAACACATTTTGATAGACAGAGAGAGAGAAGGATGCATTACCGCTGAACACTCACGCAGTTTGTGAAATTGCATATTGGAGAAAGTTTTAAAATGATTGATTTTAATTTAATTAATTTACTCATACAGAAGTGCTAAAGTGAATAAATGTTTGCGGGGATCATATAATTTTTTTATTATTTACATTTACATGTATGCATTTCCCTGGGAAAGCAAGAACTGATAAGAATGTAAAAATGTGTACCTTGAAATGCAATGTAAGTCGCTTTGAATAAAAGCGACTTACCCACGCCGAAATTCGAGCCCTGTTTTAATGCTACAAAGAGTCTTGAATATTATCGCTGTTCATAAAGACAATTTGTCGCATCACCAATGTTCTCTGACACTCATGTCGCTGATCAGCCTGATCTCATGAAAATGCGTCTCTATAGCACACATTGTGTTTATCGTGCAATTTATACGCGAAAATTAGTTTTTACATGTCGTGCATATGATATGCAGTTTTCGCGTGCATTTTATATATAAATTGCACGATAAACACAATGCGTGCTCTAGAGACGCATTTAGTGTGACCGGGTTGCGCTGATGCGTCTTCCTTGAAACCATTGTCATTTTGGCTCATAAAAAAGGTATTCAGAATGCGGTAGATGTGGTTTTTATTAGGGATGGCCCGATACCATTTTTTTCAAACCGATAAGAGTACGAGTATTTACATTTGTGTACTTGCCGATACCAAGTACCGATACCGATATTTCTACCGCAAAAGTAATAGGCTCCCAGAAAAGAAGACGACTATTTTAGAACACAGGTTAGAAGACTGTTTTTATTTTCTTCTCTGCTTGTTTTAACAAGTCTAAAAATAAATAAAAATTTGTAAAATAATAAATGTATTAACACACAAACCACTGTTAATTTAACATAAAAGCAAGCAGGCTACTGCGTGCATGGTCTGGCATGACTGAATGCGCGGAAAGTGCGCTCCCTTAAATCCTAAAAAGCTGACAGTTCCTCGCGATCTCACACAACTCTGTTATTATCAATAAAGCTGACTGCACAATGAATCTTTCATAATATCCACAATTTGTTTGTTATAATTTGAGGATTTGCCAGCATACAGAATTCAGCACTGAACAAAAAAGTCCGTTTTGAGCGGTGAGGGGAGTCTATCTTAAATGATTCTGATTGGCCATTGCGTTCAAGAAATCAACACATATGTCTGTGATTGGCTACATCGCTCAACGCTGTAACCATGTTATGAATAGAAACTCTGGCCTGTAAATCGTTTCTATTTTGTTGTAGTAGTTCTTGTTGCTTTTCTGCAAGAGATGAATAAAAATCTATTAGTTTTTATGTTTTATTTATAGATATTTCTAGTTTGCGGGAGTCCCGCCAATCGTTTTATTCTCCCGCACCCGCACACACAGAGTGAGTGCATTACCGCCCGCGCCCGCGCTCGGCCATCAGATCTATGATGCGTCTTCAGATGTTTAATTAGATTGCTGGTGTTAAACGATGTACTTTCTTTCCCTCCTCTCGACACCTTAGCTGAACATAACTCGCAGTCTGCCTTGCTGTTGTCATCATCCCTTATCTTGAAATGAGCCCAAACCGCCGACATTATACTTTCCTATGCCTCAGTTCACCTCGACAAAGCACTCGCGGCGGCCAGTTTCGTTTTGCAAAATGTACGTGGTATCGGTGTGCGTGGTATCGGCGAATTTTTATGAGTACGAGTACGAGTATATGAGGACAGTATCGGCCCGATCCCCGATGCCAGTATCGGTATCGGGCCATCCCTAGTTTTTATCCCATAATTACATTGCATTTCAGGCATATTTCAGACACCAAGATGTAACAGAGCGGAGAGCAGCGACACTGCATGCCTCTTTCCATGATTTCCATGATTCTATAGTCCTATGAATTAGCCTCTGAATTAGTGCCAGGAAACAAAGTTCAAAGCGCTAAACTGGCAATGCAACTGGCTGAAGTTAAATCTGTGTTTTGTTCCAACGCAACTCTCTCTTACACTGTAACGGCTGGTCTTTGTCATCTGCTGTAATTAACAAAAGTGCAGGGACTGAACACATTTGTCACATTCCTTCCATATTAAGATTTTAATAGCGGCAATTATCTTATATTAGTTCATTTTTACCTTAAAGGTCTTTGTGTTGAGCTCCAAGCGTCCTACGCTGTGTAAAGGATGAATACGCAGCTCTGAAAGCTGAACTCCATTAGCTGTAGTTGTAAGTAAGGGTGTCTTTGTTGCTGAGATCTTTGTCCCTCATATACATATGTAATAATGTAAACCAACGTTTACTATGTATTAATAAAATGGTAATATTTCTAAGCACATCAATAAACATCAACTGATGTGATTTTGAGGCCGGCTTTGCTGTCCTCTGCTTACTTGATTTTCTTCAAACTTCAGTGTGCTGTGATATCAAATATACACATTTTGAGGAGAAAAAATATATAAAAGATAGTTTATATAACACTGGACCATCAGACCAATCAGAGCAGAGTAGAGCAATCACAACAGACTGGGCCATCTGACCAATCAGAGCAGAGTAGACCAATCAGAGCAGAGCAGACCATCTGACCAATCAGAGCACAGTAGACCAATCACAACAGACTAGGCCATCTGACCAATCAGAGCAGAGTAGACCAATCACAAAAGACTGGGCCATCTGACCAATCAGAGCAGAGTAGACCAATCACAACAGACTGGGCCATCTGACCAATCAGAGCAGAGTAGACCAATCACAACAGACTGGGCCATCTGACCAATCAGAGCAGAGTAGACCAATCACAACAGACTGGGTCATCTGACCAATCAGAACAGAGTAGACCAATCACAACAGACTGGGTCATCTGACCAATCAGAGCAGAGTAGACCAATCACAACAGACTGGGCCATCTGACCAATCAGAGCAGAGTAGACCAATCAGAGCAGAGTAGACCATCTGACCAATCAGAACAGAGTAGACCAATCACAACAGACTGGGTCATCTGACCAATCAGAACAGAGTAGACCAATCACAACAGACTGGGTCATCTGACCAATCAGAGCAGAGTAGACCAATCACACCAGACTGGGCCATCTGACCAATCAGAGCAGAGTAGACCAATCACAACAGACTGGGTCATCTGACCAATCAGAGCAGAGTAGACCAATCACACCAGACTGGACCATCTGACCAATCAGAGCAGAGTAGACCAATCACAACAGACTGGACCATCTGACCAATCAGAGCAGAGTAGACCAATCACAACAGACTGGACCATCTGACCAATCAGAGCAGAGTAGACCAATCACAACAGACTGGACCATCTGACCAATCAGAGCAGAGTAGACCAATCACAACACACTGGGCCATCTGACCAATCAGAGCAGAGTAGACCAATCACAACAGACTGGACCATCTGACCAATCAGAGCAGAGTAGACCAATCACAACAGACTGGACCATCTGACCAATCAGAGCAGAGTAGACCAATCACAACAGACTGGGCCATCTGACCAATCAGAGCAGAGTAGACCAATCACAACACACTGGGCCATCTGACCAATCAGAGCAGAGTAGACCAATCACAACACACTGGGCCATCTGACCAATCAGAGCAGAGTAGACCAATCACAACAGACTGGACCATCTGACCAATCAGAGCAGAGTAGACCAATCACAACAGACTGGACCATCTGACCAATCAGAGCAGAGTAGACCAATCACAACAGACTGGGCCATCTGACCAATCAGAGCAGAGTAGACCAATCACAACAGACTGGGCCACCTGACCAATCAGAACAGAGTAGACCAATCACAACAGACTGGGCCATCTGACCAATCAGAGCAGAGTAGACCAATCACAACAGACTGGGTCACCTGACCAATCAGAGAAGAGTAGACCAATCACAACAGACTGGACCATCTGACCAATCAGAGCAGAGTAGACCAATCACAACAGACTGGGTCACCTGACCAATCAGAGAAGAGTAGACCAATCACAACACACTGGGCCATCTGACCAATCAGAGCAGAGTAGGCCAATCACAACAGACTGGGTCACCTGACCAATCAGAGAAGAGTAGACCAATCACAACACACTGGGCCATCTGACCAATCAGAGCAGAGTAGTGTAGACTCTCGGAAAAAAGAGGTTTAGAGAGACTGAATCTTTGAAATTACAGTTTCCAGACTCTTTTAGAAAATGTAAGTGTTTTTTTTTTACAGTGGATACATATAAACCGGTTGTCAGTTGGAGACAAAAATAGGAACTTTTGAAATAGTATAATAGGGGCACTTTAACATTCATATTGTCATCTTCTCTCTCTCTCTCTCTCTCTCTCTCTCTCTCTCTCTCTCTCTCTCTCTCTCTCTCTCTCTCTCTCTCTCTCTCTCTCTCTCTCTTCCACTTAATTTGCATTTCTCCAACAGTTTCTTTTAATTCCTTCAGTTCATATCCAACCTAAGATCGCTCAAATTCTTTTATGAGTTAAATCTGTTATGACAAATAAATACCGAGCCAATTGTATTGGGCTTTCAGAAGTCCCAAAAAATCATATCATTAGTTGAAATAGATTTTTAAAGTATTTGATGCGAGGGACACAGAGGTTGCGTTAAACTTCTGCATTTTCTGTCATTTTGACGGACAGGGTCGTAAAAAATCCGTCATAATTACCCGTCAGCGGTCATATTGATTTTTGTATATTTTAATAAGCAATTTAATATGCTCATTTTAATTTTTATTCACAAATGTACAGGACAAGCATATAAACTAGATTATGCATTTATATATTATATATGTTTGATAGCAAATAGCAAGTGTGATATTATAATTCTTTAAAAAACAAAGTTAATGCATTTTATGTTGTCATTGTACCACAAAAGATATTACGATATCATCTGTAAACTATTTTAACATTTATTTCATTATTTGTTTGATATAATGTTTACAAAACATTATCTCATCAAACTGGAAAAGTGACCGGTTTCATCGAATAATTCTTATATCTTATGATCTCCAATTCTCAGAAGAGTTTACTCTTTTTGTTTTGTTTTTGCAGCGCAATGGGAAAATCGTGGAGGAATTGATCTTCCAGCATAGATGTGCAGGTATGTCCAGGTAAGACCAGTCAGTGTCAACAAGTGGGAAGATGTTCTTCACTGGTTAGATAACGTTTCTCAATGGTGTCAGCATGTGTCACATGTAATGTCAGGGTTAGTGCTTTTGCAAACCGATGTGTGTGATCTCTCAGTTGATCAAGCTGTTTTTATTTTGCAAGTCAAATTTGAGAGGAACAGATGCAAATGTGAGTGTGTGCTGTCTGTTCACGCTCTCTTAATGTCGGCACTGTTACATTACTTCACTACCTCACCTTTGCTTTGTTGAATGATCGTCAGCGATCTCAAGGTCATTGAATAGGAATCCAGAAAGGAATGTTTGAAGAGTCAGTCATTAAGCTCATGTCTTCACCTGACTACCTGATAAAGACTTGGCAGGAGTAAAGAGAAAACACACTCGGGTTTATCTCCTGAGAGAAATGCCCAGACTACATCTCAACCCAAAATCAAGAGAGGAAGAATACATTTTTATTTTTTTCTTATTTTGGGGCGTTTATAGGGATTACAGTGTTTCCCCTACCATTGTTTTGGGGGGGGGCGGCCCCCAAAATCCCGAAATCCAGTCATAAAAAAGGAATTTAGTGTATAACGCGGAAATTCACGGAATTTGTAAATTTGAGGAAAAAATAGAAAGCAGTTCAGTACACTTGAAATCAAATTGCGATGTAGACTACTAGTGTGTGTGAATATTAAAACACAAAGACTATTTAAATACGAGTCCTGCATGTTCTGTGTGAATGAATGGTGCCGCCGACGTGCAGTTTCATTTACCACACACACACACACACACTGTAGCACGTGTGACGCTTGCGCTGTTTTTTGGCCTATATGAAGACACAAGTGCATGAACTTCCTCTCCAGGCTCTAGATCCACTCCGAAAGTCACTTCGTGATCATTTCACCGCTTCATTTGAGAAAAACTATCATCATGACATACACACACAGAAACTCAAAAGGTCTTCACGGCAACCCGTCAAAATAAAAGTTCAGTTTCTGTTGTACATTAGAATTTAGATATGTCCCAATGTAATAATACACTAACACTAATCCGAATAAATTATCATCAAAACTGAAATTTTTAAGGAATAATCCATGTTTTATTGATGATAAAATTGATGATAAATGCTAAAATTTGTGTTTTATGTCTTCATTTTATGTTCATTTTCATTTCATTTTATTGCCAGAAAAAACACAACAGAATTAGTGTGATTTTTTTTTTTTCATATATTTTTAAAAAAAGTATACGTTTAATGATTCATAATACATGATTTCACTTTAAAAAAAATAAAAATAACACAAAGTATCCGTAACACGCCGGTCCGCAACACTAGCAGTCCCCCCCTCCCCCTCCCTGAAAAAAAATCCTAGGGGAAACACTGGATTAGAGTTAGGTTCTGGGGGCGTTTATAGGGGTTACAGTAAGGTTTTGGGGGGTTTATAGGGGTTGGAGTTAGGTTTTTGGGGTTTATGGGGATTAGAGTTAGGTTCTGGGGGCGTTTATAGGGGTTACAGTAAGGTTTTGGGGGGTTTATAGGGGTTGGAGTTAGGTTTTTGGGGTTTATGGGGATTAGAGTTAGGTTTTGGGGGCATTTATAGGGGTTACAGTAAGGTTTTGGGGGGTTTATAGGGGTTGGAGTTAGGTTTTTGGGGTTTATGGGGATTAGAGTTAGGTTTTGGGGGCATTTATAGGGGTTACAGTAAGGTTTTGGGGGGTTTATAGGGGTTGGAGTTAGGTTTTTGGGGTTTATGGGGATTAGAGTTAGGTTTTTGGGGCGTTTATAGGGGTTACAGTAAGGTTTTGGGGGGTGTATAGGGGTTGGAGTTAGGTTTTTGGGGTTTATGGGGATTAGAGTTAGGTTTTTGGGGCGTTTATAGGGGTTACAGTAAGGTTTTGGGGGGTGTATAGGGGTTGGAGTTAGGTTTTTGGGGTTTATGGGGATTAGAGTTAGGTTTTTGGGGCGTTTATAGGGGTTACAGTAAGGTTTTGGGGGGTGTATAGGGGTTAGAGTTAGGTTTTTGGGGTTTATGGGGATTAGAGTTAGGTTTTTGGGGCGTTTATAGGGGTTACAGTAAGGTTTTGGGGGGTGTATAGGGGTTAGAGTTAGGTTTTTGGGGTTTATGGGGATTAGAGTTAGGTTTTTGGGGCGTTTTTAGGGGTTACAGTAAGGTTTTGGGGGGTGTATAGGGGTTGAAGTTAGGTTTTTGGGGTTTATGGGGATTAGAGTTAGGTTTTTGGGGCGTTTATAGGGGTTACAGTAAGGTTTTGGGGGGTGTATAGGGGTTAGAGTTAGGTTTATGGGGATTAGAGTTAGGTTTTTGGGGCGTTTATAGGGGTTACAGTAAGGTTTTGGGGGGTGTATAGGGGTTGGAGTTAGGTTTTTGGGGTTTATGGGGATTAGAGTTAGGTTTTTTGGGCGTTTATAGGGGTTAGAGTTCGGTTTTTGGGGGTGTATAGGGGTTGGAGTTAGGTTTTTGGGGGTTTATAGGGGTTGGAGTTAGGTATTTGGGGTTTATGGGGATTAGAGTTAGGTTTTTTGGGCGTTTATAGGGGTTGGAGTTAGGTTTTGGGGGGTTTATAGGGGTTGGAGTTAGGTATTTGGGGGTTTATAGGGGTTAGAGTTAGGTTTTTGGGGCGTTTATAGGGGTTACAGTAAGGTTTTGGGGGGTGTATAGGGGTTAGAGTTAGGTTTTTGGGGTTTATGGGGATTAGAGTTAGGTTTTTGGGGCGTTTATAGGGGTTACAGTAAGGTTTTGGGGGGTGTATAGGGGTTAGAGTTAGGTTTTTGGGGTTTATGGGGATTAGAGTTAGGTTTTTGGGGCGTTTATAGGGGTTACAGTAAGGTTTTGGGGGGTGTATAGGGGTTGGAGTTAGGTTTTTGGGGCGTTTATAGGGGTTACAGTAAGGTTTTGGGGGGTGTATAGGGGTTAGAGTTAGGTTTTTGGGGTTTATGGGGATTAGAGTTAGGTTTTTGGGGCGTTTATAGGGGTTACAGTAAGGTTTTGGGGGGTGTATAGGGGTTGGAGTTAGGTTTTTGGGGTTTATGGGGATTAGAGTTAGGTTTTTTGGGCGTTTATAGGGGTTAGAGTTTGGTTTTTGGGGGTGTATAGGGGTTGGAGTTAGGTTTTTGGGGGTTTATAGGGGTTGGAGTTAGGTATTTGGGGTTTATGGGGATTAGAGTTAGGTTTTTTGGGCGTTTATAGGGGTTGGAGTTAGGTTTTGGGGGGTTTATAGGGGTTGGAGTTAGGTATTTGGGGGTTTATAGGGGTTGGAGTTAGGTTTTTGGGGGTTTATAGGGGTTAGAATTAGGTTTTTGGGGTTTATGGGATTAGAGTTAGTTTTTTTGGGCGTTTATAGGGGTTGGAGTTAGGTTTTTGGGGGTTTATAGGGGTTGGAGTAAGGTTTTTGGGGGTTTATAGGGGTTAGAATTAGGTTTTTGGGGTTTATGGGATTAGAGTTAGTTTTTTTGGGGCGTTTATAGGGGTTGGAGTTAGGTATTTGGGGGTTTATAGGGGTTGGAGTTAGGTTTTGGGGGGTTTATAGGGGTTGGTGTTAGGTTTTTGGGGGTTTATAGGGGTTGGAGTTAGATTTTTGGGGTTTATGGGGATTAGAGTCAGGTTTTTTGGGCGTTTATAGGGGTTAGAGTAAGGTTTTGGGGGGGTTATAGGGGTTGGAGTTAGGTTTTTGGGGGTTTATAGGGGTTGGAGTAAGGTTTTTGGAAGTTTATAGGGGTTGGAGTAATGTTTTTGGGGTTTATGGGGATTAGAGTTAGGTTTTTTGTGCGTTTATAGGGGTTAGAGTTCGGTTTTGGGGGGTTTATGGGGGTTAGAGTTAGGTTTTTGGGGGTTTATAGGGGTTGGAGTTAGGTTTTGGGGGGGGTTTAGGGGTTAGAGTTAGGTTTTTGGGGGTTTATAGGGGTTGGTGTTAGGTTTTGGGGGGTTTATAGGGGTTGGAGTTAGATTTTTGGGGTTTATGGGGATTAGAGTCAGGTTTTTGGGGTTTATGGGGATTAGAGTTAGGTATTTGGGGGGTTTATAGGGGTTGGAGTAAGGTTTTGGGGGGTTTATAGGGGCTGGAGTAAGGTTTTTGGGGGTTTATAGGGGTTGGAGTAAGGTTTTTGGGTTTTATGGGGATTAGAGTTAGGTTTTTTGGGCGTTTATAGGGGTTAGAGTTCGGTTTTGGGGGGTTTATGGGGGTTAGAGTTAGGTTTTTGGGGGTTTATAGGGGTTGGAGTTAGGTTTTTTTGTGGTTTATAGGGGTTGGAGTTAGGTTTTTGGGGTTTATGGGGATTAGAGTTAGATTTTTTGGGCGTTTATAGGGGTTAGAGTTAGGTTTTGGGGATTTATAGGGGTTGGGGTTAGGTTTTTGGGGGTTTATAGGGATTGGAGTTAGGTTTTTGGGGTTTATAGGGGTTGGAGTTAGGTTTATGGGGATTAGAGTTAGGTTTTTTGGGCGTTTATAGGGGTTAGAGTTTGGTTTTTGGGGGTGTATAGGGGTTGGAGTTAGGTTTTTGGGGGTTTATAGGGGTTGGAGTTAGGTATTTGGGGTTTATGGGGATTAGAGTTAGGTTTTTTGGGCGTTTATAGGGGTTGGAGTTAGGTTTTGGGGTGTTTATAGGGGTTGGAGTTAGGTATTTGGGGGTTTATAGGGGTTGGAGTTAGGTTTTTGGGGGTTTATAGGGGTTAGAATTAGGTTTTTGGGGTTTATGGGATTAGAGTTAGTTTTTTTGGGCGTTTATAGGGGTTGGAGTTAGGTTTTTGGGGGTTTATAGGGGTTGGAGTAAGGTTTTTGGGGGTTTATAGGGGTTAGAATTAGGTTTTTGGGGTTTATGGGATTAGAGTTAGTTTTTTTGGGGCGTTTATAGGGGTTGGAGTTAGGTATTTGGGGGTTTATAGGGGTTGGAGTTAGGTTTTGGGGGGTTTATAGGGGTTGGTGTTAGGTTTTTGGGGGTTTATAGGGGTTGGAGTTAGATTTTTGGGGTTTATGGGGATTAGAGTCAGGTTTTTTGGGCGTTTATAGGGGTTAGAGTAAGGTTTTGGGGGGGTTATAGGGGTTGGAGTTAGGTTTTTGGGGGTTTATAGGGGTTGGAGTAAGGTTTTTGGGAGTTTATAGGGGTTGGAGTAATGTTTTTGGGGTTTATGGGGATTAGAGTTAGGTTTTTTGTGCGTTTATAGGGGTTAGAGTTCGGTTTTGGGGGGTTTATGGGGGTTAGAGTTAGGTTTTTGGGGGTTTATAGGGGTTGGAGTTAGGTTTTGGGGGGGGTTTAGGGGTTAGAGTTAGGTTTTTGGGGGTTTATAGGGGTTGGTGTTAGGTTTTGGGGGGTTTATAGGGGTTGGAGTTAGATTTTTGGGGTTTATGGGGATTAGAGTCAGGTTTTTGGGGTTTATGGGGATTAGAGTTAGGTATTTGGGGGGTTTATAGGGGTTGGAGTAAGGTTTTGGGGGTTTATAGGGGCTGGAGTAAGGTTTTTGGGGGTTTATAGGGGTTGGAGTAAGGTTTTTGGGTTTTATGGGGATTAGAGTTAGGTTTTTTGGGCGTTTATAGGGGTTAGAGTTCGGTTTTGGGGGGTTTATGGGGGTTAGAGTTAGGTTTTTGGGGGTTTATAGGGGTTGGAGTTAGGTTTTTTTGTGGTTTATAGGGGTTGGAGTTAAGTTTTTGGGGTTTATGGGGATTAGAGTTAGATTTTTTGGGCATTTATAGGGGTTAGAGTTAGGTTTTGGGGATTTATAGGGGTTGGGGTTAGGTTTTTGGGGGTTTATAGGGATTGGAGTTAGGTTTTTGGGGTTTATAGGGGTTGGAGTTAGGTTTATGGGGATTAGAGTTAGGTTTTTTGGGCGTTTATAGGGGTTAGAGTTAGGTTTTGGGGGGTTTATAAGGGTTAGTGTTAGGTATTTGGGGGTTTAAATGGGTTGGAGTTAGGTTTTGGGGGGTTTATAGGGGTTGGAGTTAGGTTTTTAGGGGTGTATAGGGGTTAGAGTTAGGTATTTGGGGTTTATGGGGATTAGAGTTAGGTTTTTTGGGCGTTTATAGGGGTTGGAGTTAGGTATCGGGGGTTTATAGGGGTTAGAGTTAGGTTTTTGGGGGTTTATAGGGGTTAGAGTTAGGTTTTGGGGGGTTTATAGGGATCTGAGTTAGGTTTTTAGGGGGTTTATAGGGGTTAGAGTTAGGTTTTTAGGGGGTTTATAGGGGTTCGAGTTAGGTTTTGGGGGGCTTATAGGGGTTTGAGTTAGGTTTTTAGGGGGTTTATAGGGGTAAGAGTTAGGTTTTTAGGGGGTTTATAGGGGTTAGGTGTTGGGGGGCTTATAGGGGTCTGAGTTAGGTTTTTAGGGGGTTTAAAGGGGTTAGAGTTAGGTTTTTGGGGGGTTTATAGGGGTTCGAGTTAGGTTTTTGGGGGTTTATATGGGTTCGAGTTAGGTTTTGGGGGGTTTATAGGGGTTTGAGTTAGGTTTTTAGAGGTTTATAGGGGTTAGAGTTAGGTTTTGGGGGGTTTATAGGGGTTTGAGTTAGGTTTTTAGGGGGTTTATAGGGGTTAGAGTTAGGTTTTTAGGGGGTTTATAGGGGTTCGAGTTAGGTTTTGGGGGGTTTATAGGGGTTAGAGTTAGATTTTTAGGGGGTTTATAGGGGTTCGAGTTAGGTTTTGGGGGGTTACTTTGAGTTAGGTTTTTAGGGGGTTTATAGGGGTTGGAGTTAGGTTTTTAGGGGGTTTATAGGGGTTCGAGTTAGGTTTTTGGGTTGGGTTATGGGGTCGGGGGTAAAGTTAACAGTTTAACTACAACATGTATTTTAAATGTAATTACAGTGCAACAGCATGCAAAACTAGGCATTTTAGGTTACACTTTATTTTAAGGTATTGGTTGTTGTTTTTTGCTAAATGCAAATGAAGCCTATTTTAGGAGCAATAAGCTTTTGTCAAAAGTGATAAAAAAAAATTTATGGTGTAAAATAATCCATAAACCAAAATATTTTTTAATGAGGTTTTTTATTAAGATTCATGGCTGTAATTAAAATATCACAAAGCAAAAAAGGTATAATTTCTGGTATAATATGATATGATTTTTTTTGTGCATTTTAGGGCTGGTCTTATTAATGAACCTAATAATTGAAAGCCTTCAAATGAGCAAAAGAAGAATCTGACTATAAAGTTAAACAGTTTGGTATTAGGGGTGTGCGAAACAAATCACGATAGTAGATTGCGAACGATTAAAATGTCTGGAGATCGTAGTATTGCCTAATAAACCGGTACAAACCGGCTGTTGACTGTCATTAATGCTAATCAAACAACAAAGACAAAGAGAAAATCACTCGACTGAATAACTTGTAGCATCATCACTGTATATGTAATTCATACAGTGAACACTTTATTTTAAGGCGACGTAGTGACACGATACTACATGAACTTACTATAGTAATAATAACAGTAAATTATGCATAATTACAAGTAACTAACCCTAAACCAAACCCTAACCGTAACTCTATAGTAAGTACATAGTTAATTAATATTACTCAGTACCTATGTGAACAAGTACAATGTAACTACGCCACCTTAAAATGAAGTGTAACCTGATTTCTTACTTTAATGCTAGTGTTAAATAGACCTAGAAAAAAAATCAAAGCACTTTTTATTTTATTTGTCTTATTTGTGATTTGCATCTTTGTTCTTATTTTTAATAACAAAGATAAAATACTAATCAAGTGATTATAAAATGGTCTGTCAGCTTGTTTTTTTTTTTTTTATAGCAACATAAGTTTGGCTTTACTGCAATTTGCAAAACAGTCATAAGACTAACATGAAAAATAATTATGATAGGATCGTGGATTGTGTAAAAATTGTGATATGATATTGGTAACACTTTACAATAAGGTTCATTAGTAGTTACTGTATTAACTAACATGAACTAACAATGAGCAATACATTTGTTACAATATTTATTAATTTTTGTTTATGTTAGATAATAAAAGCCCAGCTGTTCATTGTTTGCTCATGTTAGTTCACAGTGCATTAACTAATGTTAACAAAAACAATCTTTGATTTTAATAACCTATTAGTAAATGTTGAAATTGATATTATCTAAGATTAATAAATGCTGTAGAAGTATTGTTCATTCTGTTAACTAATGTTTAACCTTATTGTAAAGTGTTACCATGATATTTTTAGCTATATCTCAAATATATGTATTGTAAATGCATTGAGTTTTATGTGAACTCATCAGCTTCGTTAGAGCCGAGTTGTGTGTGACTGTGCTGAGTTTGATTGACAGCTGGCAGTCACCTGACACCACCTCTCCCTGGTGAGGGCTCTCAGCGAACGTAATATGAGAATTTGCACAATTTCCACTGCCCAGGTCGAATTACCTCTGTTTTTCAGCCTCTTCTTTTTCCAACGTAGTTGCAAAAGTAGAAAAGTGCGTCGGGCAGATTTTTGTCTTTTAGCGATCTTGAAACAGGCCTAGTTTTGTAAACTATTTGAGATTGCCTATACAGCATTTGGCATTGCCATTAGATTGCCATTTTTTTGTAGTAGAGTTCCTCTATGAGGCTTACAATGGTTTCACAGAAAGCTGAAACTTTGTCCTTATTGGCTGTAAACAGCATTTCTGTGCAGTCAAGCGAGTGCAATCCACCTTGCGTTACGTGACGAGTCCTACTGTAGGCAAACACACCACAACACTGCAAACTATGCCTTACTTACTCAGTGTTTGTGTCTTGTTTACAGCCCAAATATCTAAAAATCCTTAAATCAAGATGCATTTACTAGATGAATAAAATGCCATTAGATAATATGTCTTGTTTTCTGGGGGAAAAAATCAAAAAGAAGCAAGTTTTTTTTTCTCCCTAAAACAAGCTAACATTTCTGCCAATGGAGTTAGAAAAATAATCTTGTTTTTTGCATTTGAATTAAAATTATTTTTCTAACCCCAACGGCAGAAATTTTAGCTTGTTTTAGGGGGAAAAAACTTGCTTCTTTTTGATTTTTTCCCCCAGAAAACAAGACATATTATCTAATGGCATTTTATTAATCTAGTAAATGCATCTTGATTTAAGCATTTTTAGATATTTGGGCTGTAAACAAGACAAAAATACTGAGTAAGAAAAGCATAATTTGCAGTGTACCGAAGCTGAATCATCAGAGAAAGCCACGAATCACGAGCATCTTTGTCAGATTGTTATCAATCAATGCTGTGAAACACATGACATGTAATACCGTACTGTATGTGTGCTTAAGCTTATCTTGCACATTCCCATCTCATGTAATCACCTTGCCACTGATAAGGACTCAATAAGAGTGACTAGCTGCTATGCAAACACCCAACGACACACTAACAGACTTTTAAAAAGTCGTTTCAAACACAACGAACTCGAGCAGAAACATGAGCTCAATATGTAAAACGTTTGAAATCATCTCACTGGATGAAATCAAAGTCTGAAACTAAAAGATCGGAGCCTGTGTCCATCATACACAACCCACAGACTGGCAACAACAGCCATTGGCAAGTTTATTTATATATATATACTTTCTTTCTCTCGAATCTCATTTGCTGAGAGCCTTTTCCAGCCGTGCGACTGCAACCATCAATTCGTTTGTATCACTACGTTTTTTGCATTTGAATTAGGCTAAGATTATTTTTCTAACCCCATTTGTTTTAGGAAAAAACTCACTTCATTTGGATTTTTTCCCCCCAGAAAACAAGACATATTATCTAATGGCATTTTACTCTTCTAGTAAATGCATAGTGTCATAGCGGTCAAGCAAATCCACCGTATATATATATATATATATATATATATATATATATATATATATATATAAAAACTGTTGTGTCACAAAATGTAGTTTTAAGAGTTTTTAGGCCAGATTATCTCCGCCTCCTAGTCCTCACTCTCAACGCAGCCGCACCGCGCTGTACTGGATAAGCTAACAAAAACACGCCGTGTCAGTTACGTCGTCGTCATGTCTCACGCACACAAAAAATGTGCGATTTTTTTTTTTTTTTTTTTTTTGACAAATATTCAAAATTAGAATGTTTTTTTTATCTACGAATATTCAAAATATTTTTATTTAAAGGGGTGGTATAATGCCCCTTTTTACAATATGTAAAATACGTCTGATGTCCCCAGAGTGTGTATGTGAAGTTTTAGCTCAAAATACCCCACATAATTTTTTTTATAGCATGTTAAAATTGTCCCTTTTTGAGGGTGAGCAAAAACGCGTCGTTTCGTCTGTGTCCCTTTAAATGCAAATGAGCTGCTGCTCCCGGCACAGAGGGCGGAGCTTCAAGAGCTTGTGTGTGCGTGTGTGTGTGTGTGTGTGTGTGTGTGTGTTAGGGGTGGAACGGTACATGTATTCGTATTGAACCGAATCGGTACGGGCGTCACGGTTCGGTGCACGAATTTACACGGAGAATACACGGTATAAAAATAAATAAAACTCGCGTGCACATTAATTAATGTAATGCGGAACTACTGTTAGATACGCGGGTTCTTTAGGGACACATAATCTGTACCATCGGCTTAGCTCTGAACACGCGCTCACTTCAAACGTTGGCTTTATACGCGCGTCCTATTCGCTTTGGACTAGCGTCGAACTAGACGCGATAGACGCTCTATTCGCGTTTGGTGTGACCGCATAATGAACAGGCAGCGATGTCAAGATGGCAATGCTGGAGTGTGTGTGTGAGAGAGAGAGAGAGAGAGAGAGAGAGAGAGAGAGAGAGAGAGAGAGAGAGAGAGAGAGAGAGAGAGAGAGAGAGAGAGAGGCGCGGGCGTGATCGAACAGTGGAAACATAAAAAACATACTCCGTCATTTTGTTCAGACCATTAAACCTGCAAAGTGTTTACTTATATTTGTGTACACTCGCAATAAAACACAACATTGTGCTTTTGTCACACTGTAAACTCTTGTCAAACTGTAACCTACAACTGTCACCCAACCAAAATCACACACACACACACACACACACACACACTGTTTTAAAAGCAAAACATATTTATCCAACCCCATTTCAAAACAGTCTGTGGGTTCCATCTTTTGGACATTCATCATATTGCATTGGTTTTCATGTCTTGTCCTCGGAGCACTAATCTTACACACTCTATTGATTAAAAAATAAAATCTAATGTGTTTTTAATGGTAGTATTATTTTATACAGAAATCAATGTATATAATGAGATTTATAATGAGAATAATGTTACATTGTTAATTAATAATGTTAATTAAAATTAAAGAAAACAAATATATTGATCTGAAATATAGCAAATTAATTAATTCAGGTACAATTACCAAACATATCGCAAGGTCTTTTAGTCTTTTTATTACTTTAATTAATAAACTAATTATATAAAACTATTGTCAGTGCACTACAAATAAACTGGTTCTCTGCCTTTATTAATAAAACTTATTTAAAAAATACAATGCCTTCTGCATTTTTGTTTTGCTTTTCCCTCCATTGTACCGAAATCGTCCCGAACCATGACGTCTGAACCGAGGTATGAACCGAACCGTGACTTCTGTGTACCGTTCCACCCCTAGTGTGTGTGTGTGTGTGTGTGTGTGTTAGCAGCTCTGATTACCTCATACAGACACACACTGAAATGTCAGAAACTGTTCTGCCTTTTATGTTCAAACTGGAGTCGTACAATAATGGAGAGACTCAAGAAGAAGTGACAACAGAGTAGAAGCAACTGGACATGGTTAGTTGATGAATCTATGTTGCTGATGTGGAGTTTACTATCTTCAAGTCATTGATTAGCATATTCTGTCATGATAATCTATAAATGCTTGTGTGGGAACTGTTGTAAGATACCTACAGAGTGACGGGGGTGGGGCTTATGTAAATTGTAGGGTTTGTGATGTCACTAACTACACTTCCCGTGTAGTCCCTACCAGCCGTTTGTTCTAGTCAAGTCACCTTCATTTATACAGCGCTTTTAACTATAGACTGTTTCAAAGCAGCTTTACAGTAATAATAGGAAATTACAGTAGCAGAGATTGTTTAGGCTTTACAGCAGCTCTAGAATAAAGTTATTGTCCAGCTAAAGCTAGTTATGATTGATTCACTTCCGTTGCAATCATTATTTATTTAACATTTTTTTTAATCTCTGCGCAAGCTTTAAAAACGCGAACCTGTGGAAACGCTGACGGCGTGCACATGCGTATCACATGTTCAGTCTATAGGTGTGCGCGTTTGAATATATATATGTGCACAGGCGTGTAGTCTTACTTTACAAATTAACCTCAACAAATTACTTGTCTGGCCTTAAAAATTAGGTCATGTCCTAAAAGCAAATATCTCCGTTTGCTTTGAACGTTGAGCGTTGTAACTTTGCAGATGTTGTTTGTGCTCAAACAGCAGCATTACACACTAACTAAAGGTGGAAAAGGGAAATCATAATCAACCACTCCTTTAATTCGACAAATATTCGAAATTCTCATTTTTATTTGACAGCCCTAGTGTACACAGGCTACTTGCCTCACAGACATGAGAAATATATCTATAAAGCTTTAAATGTCTACTTTTAAAATCGAAAACAAAATACTTTTTGCTTATGTAATCCGTATGAAAGATGCATTTCTCTCTATAGATGCGGTCGACACTGACTCAGAAAACACTGGTTTATTAACAGACACTTAAAATGGCTATTCATAATCATTACTATTGACGGTGCTTTGCTGCAAGCGTTATGTGTTCACTTGAGCGTGGAATAGGCTATATATTGTGTCTATATATATATATATATATATTAAAGGCTCTAGGCTCATTGTGGTTCAACATTCCCCTCAGTATATATCTAAGTAATTAAATTAATATAAACGTGCGATTAGTCGACTAATGGCTCAGATGAATGACTACTAGTTGACTATAAAAATCTTTAGTCTACTTAAGTTGTTAATGCTGAAGTGATAAAACTCCCGTAACCTCACTATAAAACACACCAGTACTCTAAATAATGACGTTTATTATTATTAATGATCAGAATAAGCAATAAGCATATTTATTCAATATTCAACTTTATCTATTTTTTAAGTCTACTCTTAAGACTCATTTATTTTCTTTGGCGTCTTGACTTACTTACTTACAGCTTGTGTTTGTAATTCGTGTTGTTCGTGTGTTTTTTGGTATTGGTTCGGTTGTTTTTAAATTGTGCTTTAGAAATAAACATTGTATTGTATTCAACACCTGGGAATTGAACCCATGAGCTACAGGAACAAGGTGCTTTCTGGGTGCATCCCATCTGAACTAAATGGTTTTCAACCGTGACCGCATGTAGAAACTGGAAAATAAATATTTTTTGATGTGACTATAATCAGGCCTGTTTTGTTCTTTCTAGAACAGGAAGAAAAGACGTCATTGAGTTCGATGACTGGAGAAAATATTGCGTCAAGGTTTATAACCCTTTTTTTAACCTGACACCTTTTGTGTCCTTCCCGAAAGGACCGTTCCTACCTTTACCTACTCCATTTCCCTGGTTTTGTCTTCGCATGTCTTCTAATTGTGTGTTTTTAGGTAATGAAAGCCCACTATAAGTATTAATAACATGGGTGACAATTATTTCCAAAGGTCCACACTACTTTTTGTTCTGTTGCTTTTCCATCCATGAAGGATGGCCAGAATAAAACATGAAGAATGTCAGATCTCAAAAGTGGGGCATTTCCTCGTTACCGTCTTTTGTTACTCTTGTTCATTCACCTTGTCCTGTTACCTAAGAGAGGCTGTGTTAAGAATGTCGTAATTTGGCACAAACATTTCCCTGGTTAAAGTTCAGTTGCCTTCTCGTGGTTTTCTGTTGCATCTGTAAAATTTTAAGTCCACCTTGGAGAACTAAACATTGTGTAAATGTTTATGTTCTAATCAGATTGAATGTTTGATAGACTTTTGTCCTCACATTGTTTCTTGTCCTCACATATATACTTTTTTCCAGTCACTTGGACTTGACTTAGCTTTACTCGGTTCTGTTTGCTAGCCTTGACCTCATTGTTTCTTCCAAACTAATGACTTTTAGGATTTGCATACAATAACGTCGACATTTCAACCTACGTAAAAAGAAAAGAAAGGGACAAATCGGATTCATAAAGGCAGAAACTGATACGAAACTGTTCTTGTACACTATATGGACAAAATGATCTGGATACTCCCTACTAATTAATGGGTTTGTTTATTCCAGTCATTCCTGGGGCCTTACTTCTAACGATAAATACCTACAACACTGTGGATTTACTGTGTAGTTACATATTGTTCTGTAAAATTCCCTGAGTTTGAGCTTTGGTTTTGGTTTATAGGGGTCAGAGTTAGGTTTTTGGGGGTTTATAGGGGTCAGAGTTAGGTTTTTGGGGGTTTATATGGGTTAGAGTTAGGTTTTTGGGGGTTTATATGGGTTAGATTTAGGTTTTGGGGGTTTATAGGGGTTAGATTTAGGTTTTGGGGGGTTTATAGGGGCTAGAGTTCCGCTTTACAGTAAGCTAAGTTACATTTGTGACTGGATTCCGCGATTCGATCCGCTGCGCAATCACAGACGACTAACTCTAACTCTATATAACTCTAACTCTATATATAACTCTATAACTCTATAGGGGCTAGAGTTAGGTTTTGGGGGGTTTATAGGGGCTAGAGTTAGGTTTTGGGGGTTTATATGCATTAGATTTATAGGTTTTTGCTGGTTTATAGGGATTAGAGTTAGGTTTTTGGGGGTTTATATGGGTTAGAGTTCGGTTTTTAGGGGTTTATAGGGATTAGAGTTAGGTTTTTGGGGGGTTTATATGGGTTAGAGTTAGGTCTTTGGGGGTTAATAGGGGTTAGAGTTAGGTTTTTGCGGGTTTATAGGGATTAGAGTTAGGTTTTTGGGGGTTTAAATGGGTTGGAGTTAGATTCTTAGGGGTTTATAGGGATTAGAGCAGTGGTGTAGTCTACGTGATACGCAGGTATACGCCGTATACCCACTAGAAAATGTCAAGGATTTCCGTATACCCACTAGGAAAGGCCAAGGATCTCCGTATACCCACTTAAAAGAGCGCGAGTATTCGTAACAACATCGTTTTGTGACAGAACTTTCATTCATAAATTCACCCCGCCGTCTGTGATTGCGCAGCGGATCGAATCGCGGAATCCAGTCACAAATGTAACTTAGCCTACTGTAAAGCGGAACGTCACGCAATTTGGCCATTTTTGAAAGAATAAATCAAAAGTAGGGATGTACAACGAATCAAATCTCGATATGTACTAGTGTGTAAACTAGTGTACTAGTGTGTAAAGCTCAAAAAGACTGCTATAGAAATAAATTCTGCATGTTCTGCGTGTTTCTGTGAATGAGCGCTCAATGTGTGCTCTACTACTAGCTACACACTGAAGCGCGCGTGACACTCATGTGTTTTCAGCGTCTATGAGGACATGCACACATTTGAACTTCATCGCAGACCTTTTATGAGAGTCACTTCACAAGAATTTTACCATTTCATTTGATAAAACTATCGTCATTCATTCGTATAATATACACTCACAAACTTTAAAGTGTTCATGACAACCTGTCAAAATAAAAGTTTTGTATAACGATATTGCACAGTAGAGTATACTTCAAGTAGGCCTAATAATAATAATAATAATAATAGTTTATTAAAACACACCGAAGCTCAAATGTCTTTAATTTACAACCCACCATAATAAAATTTTCTAGAGAGAAAGAAAGTAACTCGAAGGAATTATTAAAGAAATTGCATAGTAAGATGTAGCCTACTTTTTAAAATAATAATAATAATCAAATCTATTAAAACATAATTTTAAAGGAATATCACACAAGTTTTCACACGGGGGGGGGGGGGAGTAATATCACAGTATACTCACTACAAAAAACTAGACTACACCACTGGATTAGAGTTAGGTTTTTGGGGGGTTTATATGGGTTAGAGTTAGGTCTTTGGGGGTTAATAGGGGTTAGAGTTAGGTTTTTGCGGGTTTATAGGGATTAGAGAGTTAGGTTTTTGGGGGTTTATATGGGTTAGAGTTAGGTTTTTGGGGGTTTATATGGGTTAGAGTTAGGTTTTTAGGGGTTTATAGGGGTCAGAGTTAGGTATTTGGGGTTTATGGGGGTTAGAGTTAGGTTTTTGGGGGTTTATATGGGTTAGAGTTAGGTTTTTAGGGGTTTATAGGGGTCAGAGTTAGGTATTTGGGGTTTATGGGGATTAGAGTTAGGTTTTTTGGGCGTTTATAGGGGTTAGAGTTAGGTTTTGGGGGGTTTATAGGGGTTAGAGTTAGGTTTTGGGGGGTTTATAGGGGTTAGAGTTAGGTTTTTGGGGGTTTATAGGGGTAAGAGTTAGGTTTTGGGGGGTTTATAGGGGTTAGAGTTAGGTTTTGGGGGGTTTATAGGGGTTAGAGTTAGGTTTTTGGGGGGTTTATAGGGGTAAGAGTTAGGTTTTTGGGGGTTTACAGGGATGAGTTGAAGGAGCATTTTTATAAACATACATAATTATTGTAAATCAAAATTAAAATTCGGTCAAAATGACTGAAAATGTGTATCTGAGTTATCTGGACACTGACTGATAAACTCAGATTCAGAAAAAGTGAAAAACTGTGCAGTTTGGTGTTGGTAAAGTTGCTGTATTTTACCTTGCAGAGCAGTAAGTCTTTATAAATTAGGCCCCTGGATTTTCACTCATGACTACAAATTCACTCATTCTTCAAGTGCACAAGCATTTGTTGGATTGAATTCCTTGTTTGGTTAGACACGTTTCTAAAGGGTATTACTTCTTCAAATTACTTTTTGGAGCATTGCCATTGACTTAGTAAATATTTTGCATTGCTAAATTGCTTTTTAACAAACACTACTGTAAATACAGTAAGGCTAAATACATACACTCTAAAAAAAATGCTGAGTTGTTTCAACCACCCAAATTTGGGTCAAATATGGGCAAACCCAGCCATTGGGTTGAATTTTTAAATTACATTTTTACCCAACGTTTGGTTTGTCCATATTTGACCCAAATTTGGGTGGTTGAAACAACTCAGCATAAGAATACATGTTATTTGGAAATGACTATAATATAATAAAATGATTATTTATCTCTTTTCTTTTGAGAATAATATTTTTGTTCTTTTGCTATACCTTCATTTTAATGGCCATTTATGATTCAATTCCAGAGATATGGGCATCTCACTAGGTTTCCATACACCTATTTTAATGTGCATTTTGGGATATTGCATCATTAAACGGATGGATTTCTAAAATGCACATAAACTTGTGCACTCGATTAAGGCGGATAATTTTTTTATCCAATAAGAAAACTTGTGCATAAACTGCAATGGAAACACATTTATAGAATAAATCCCTCAGTGCGCAACAAAAACTTTGCCTCAGCAGAGGCTGTGATTGGATAACTGGACTACCCAGCGGACCAATAGAATCGCAGCGTCTCTAATGTTGGTTTGGTGTTTCTGAAACGCCGGAGTCGAAGTGTGTGATCAGAATGATTGGGTGTAATTCCCTCCAGAAGCGTCTCACACACACGAGTGTGTTCCCGAACACCAGCATCCGAACGTTAGAGAACACGACAGCGTTTACTGAGTTTCGTCTGACGCTTGAGACACACACGTTTATGATGGAGGGAAAAAGAACAACTTCCATTTTTATTACTGATATTTTCAGTAATTTTTTTTAGCATCAAGTCACAATTTTGTTCTTTTGAACACATGGTATTTAAATTGCTGATTAATTCGCAAATGTTTTATGTGACATTCCAATTTTGCGCATAAATTAAATTTGTATCTTTGAAACATGTGGCTCAAATTGTTGAATTTTACTCATTTTCAATGGTCGAAAAAAAACAAATACTTGTTGCATTTAAAGAAATGTTGACACTAGAAATGTACCTTTTATTTATTCACATAGAAGCAATAATGTTTGGGAAATAGATGTTTTAAGAGACTTCTTGACCTTGAGCTACAGGTGTCCTCCTTATGATGTAATTTCCTGTTTATGTAAGATTTTGCCCAAATACTTGATGAGGTAATCTCTTTTCATTCTTTTAATGAGGCTTTTTGGTCATTAGTTGCTCATGTCAGTGGTTGCTAGTAACCAGTATTGCGTTGTTTTATCTATAGATCCCATCACCTGTTTATGAGACCCGGTGACAGATGGATGAGGAAACTTAAGAATAGCTCACCTTTGTTTTTCTAAAGCTTTTGTGATTTCAGAAGTTCAACTGTCAGCTGGGAGTGGCAGATTCAGCAATTACAATACAGGCTTCCTCACAATGTACAAAAACACATTAGATTAGGCAACAGGCGTGAGTCTGAATGCCTGTGTTAGTGTGTTTAACTGTGTGATCCTGTCAGCTAGAACCAGCAAATCTCAGCTGTTGGACAGATTATCTTATAGTCAATCATTTTATCCCTTAAAACTCATCCTTGATCACCAAAATGACATATTTAAGCGTTTTTTTACTTGAAAAAAGTGTATTCCTGTCTTAAAATAGCTTGAATGTAACTCGACACCCTCTCTACACATTACTATTTTTACTGTTTTTAAACAAATAAAATGTAGCCTTGGTGAGTCAAGTCACCTTCATTTATACAGCGCTTTTAACTATAGGCTGTTTCAAAGCAGCTTTACAGTGATAATAGGAAATTACAGTAACAGAGATTGTTTAGGCTTTACAGCAGCTCTAGAATAAAGTTATTGTCCAGCTAAAGCTAGTTATGATTGATTCACTTCCGTTGCGAAGATCATTAACGTTAGTTAATAACTTTTTTTTAATCTCTGCGCAAGCTTTAAAAACACGAACCTGTGGAAATGCTGACGGCGTGCACATGCGTATCACATGTTCAGTCTATAGGTGTGCGCGTTTGAATATATATATGTGCGCAGGCGTGTAGTCTTACTTTACAAATTAACCTCAACAAATTACTTCTCTGGCCTTAAAAATGTATAATACAGAATTATTTATCGCTATTATGTGAACTGGAATTTATCAGTACAGAGGTAAAGGGAAAGAGGGAAACAGCCAGGGAGAGACTGAGCAGACACTAAAAACAATAAAAATCTTACCGATCAAAACTTTTGAACGGCTGTGTATGTCCTACATTTTCTAAATGATTTCAAATGTAATAATGGTTTGGATGATGATGATGATGATGATGATGATGAAGAGATTACACAGGTGTAGTGCGGTTCATATCGAATACCTTTTTTATTTTTGTTGTGATATGAATTTTTAATATACCGCAATACCGGTGTATATCGCTTTAACAGCGTTGGGAACGCAACACTGTTTGAGAGGGTCTTTTCACTGTTGCACTGGTGATGCACAGCTGTGTGTGTTACTGTAACGGTGAAGATGGATGGGTTACACTATAATTGATAGCTGTCAAATTATAGTGTTTCTCATACATTGGTTGGTTCACAATATCAACACAGCCTTTTGGAAAATGTATTTGTGGTTGGCATTGACATCGTTGAATAAACATGAGCACTGCGCGTTTCAAAGTCTAAACGCGGCACGGGTGTTTTTATATGAATGTATCTTTGAAGGGAACTGACTGTCTTTAGAAAAGTTTCGATGTTATTTCAATTTAATATTTCTTTATCTTTCCTGATAAAGCAGCGTTTATGAGCGGTGCTGTGCTGCTTTGTGTACAGCCGTTACCGGGGAAACTGCTTTGTGTACATCTGTTACCGGGGAAACTGCTTTGTGTACGTCTGTTACCGGGGAAACCACTTTGTGTACATCCGTTACCGGGGAAACCGGGTGACACACCTACTACAGCGCCTCTTGCTGGGCCGCTTTGTAAACAGCATAATTTCGTGTAAATCTGCATTAATACATGTGGATTTTTTCTACAATATTCACTCATGACAGTAAAATAGGGCATTCTGAGTCAATCTACTGCAGTATCTCCTCTCTCAATCAGTAGAAAATGTGGTTAACACCCAGTCAGGCTTATAATAATACCGTCATATACCGTGAAACCGGGATCATTTCGAAAAATACCGTGATATTTGGTCATACCGCCCAGCACTAGATTACAGTAGTAAAGCGGAGAGGGTAAAGCCCATCTCTGAGAGGGTCTCTCTCTCTCTCTAATAAATGGCACCGGCGAGCCCCTCTTTATTCTGAAGCCGGACAGGAATGCAATGCCTTTTTTCCTCTCCTCACACACCATTATCAGCGGTGAAATATTCCCTACGCTGAACCCATTGTGCACTAGTAGAGCGGACGTCACACACTGAGGCCAGTCCTGTGTGCGTTTGTGTGAGGAGAGATTTACTGCAGCTTTCTAAACTCTTACTCCGGTAAGAGAAGCTTGGCAGCATTTCTTACTTCCTGCAGTCAGCAAAACAAAGTAGCATAACACACACTACCAGTCAAACGTTTGGGATCGGTAAGATATTTAATGTCTTTAAAAGAAGTCTCTTCTGCTCACCAACGCTGCATTTATTTGATTAAAAATACAACAAAAAAACAGTAATATTGTGAAATATTATTCCAATGTAAAACAGCTGGTAAATATATAGTCAAATGTAATTTATTCCTGTGATCAAAGCTGTATTTTCAGCATCATTACTCCAGTCTTCAGTGTCACATGATCCTTCAGAAATCACTCTAATATGAGGATCTGATGCTCAAGAAACATTTAATACTATTAGCAATGTTGAAAACAGTTGTGTACAGTTTCATTTCAGGATTTTTTGATGAATAGAAAGTTCAAAAGAACAGTATTTATCTGAAATAGAAAGCTTTTGTCACATTAAACACTACCGTTCAAAAGTTTGGGGTCAGTAAGACATTTAATTTGATTTTTTGGAGGAAATGAATAA
Organism: Rhinichthys osculus; assembly: GCA_029959095.1. Taxonomy (NCBI): domain Eukaryota; kingdom Metazoa; phylum Chordata; class Actinopteri; order Cypriniformes; family Leuciscidae; genus Rhinichthys; species Rhinichthys osculus. The sequence continues at coordinate 3,609,568 of JARWKJ010000014.1, read as the reverse complement.
AATAAATCCATACTTTTATTCAGCAAGGATGCATTTAATTGGTCAAAAGTGACAGTAAAGACATTTATAATGTTACAAAAGATTCTATTTCAAATAAATTAGAACTTTATTTTCATCAAAGAATCCTGAAAAAAAGGCACAACTGTTTTCAACATTGATAATAATAATCATAAATGTTTCTTGAGCATCAAATCCTCATATTAGAGTGATTTCTGAAGGATCATGTGACACTGAAGACTGGAGTAATGATGCTGAAAATACAGCTTTGATCACAGGAATAAATTACATTTTACTATATATTGAAATTAAAAACAGTTATTTTAAATTGTAATAATATTTCACAATATTACTCTTTTTTTTTGTATTTTCAAATAAAATAAATGCAGCCTTGGCGAGCAGAACAGACTTCTTTAAAAAAAAAAACTGATCCCATAATATGTGTATACTGTAACTTAACTGAACATTTGTTGGGGTTTTTTTTTTTTACTTTCTATTAATGAAAAAAATCCAGTTTTTACACAACTGTTTTCAACATTAATAATAATAATTAATGATTTTTGATCATCAAATCACCATACTAGAATGATTTCTGAAGGATCATGTGACACTGAAGACTTAGTGAGTAATAATGCTGAAAAATTGTCATAATATTTGACAATATAACTTTCTTTATCACATAAATGCAGTCTTGATGAGCAGAAGAGACTTCTTTTAAAACATTATATATCTTACCGATTCAAAACTTGTGACTAGTAGTGTACATATATTACCGTATAGATGCATTACTGGGACGGATGCAGCCTTGCGTTCTCTACTGACTCTCAGACGCAGGATATATAAATTACTTCACTGTCACTTTTGGCCATACATTTTGGCTATCAATTTAATGCAATAAAATTATTAATATCTTACCATAAATGTTGGAATGGTGTCATTGTTTCCACAAACATATTAAGCAGCACAACTGTTTTCAACGTTGATAAAAATCAGAAATGTTTCTTGATATCATAATATTACTGTTTTTACTGTATTTTCGATTAAATAAACGCAGATGTGTGATATAGAGTCAGAATTGATTGATATAAAGTCGCAATTGCGTGTTGTAAAGTCAGAATTGTGAGATATAAACTATTCTGAGGGGGAAAAAGTTGGTCTTTTTTTTCCTTAGAATTGGCCTGATAACTCACAATTGCGAGTTTATATCTCACAATTCTGAGAAAAGATGTCAGAAACTCAAGATATAAACTCGCAATTATGTGTTATAAAGTCAGAATTGCGAGATGTAAACTCTTTTTTTCTCGCAATTGCGAATTTATTTCTCAGAATTGCGACTTTATTTCTCAGAATTGCGACTTTATATCTCGCAATTGCGACTTTATTTCTCACAATTGCAACTTTATTTCTCAGAATTGCGACTTTATATCTCGCAATTGCGACTTTATTTCTCACAATTGCGACTATTTCTCACAATTGCAACTTTATTTCTCAGAATTGCGACTTTATATCTCGCAATTGCGACTATTTCTCAGAATTGCGACTTTATATCTCACAATTGCGACTTTATTTCTCACAATTGCGACTTTATATCTCGCAATTGCGACTTTATTTCTCACAATTGCAACTTTATTTCTCACAATTGCGACTTTATATCTCGCAATTGCGACTATTTCTCAGAATTGCGACTTTATATCTCGCAATTGCGACTTTATTTCTCACAATTGCAACTTTATTTCTCAGAATTGCGACTTTATATCTCGCAATTGCGACTTTATTTCTCACAATTGCGACTTTATTTCTCACAATTGCAACTTTATTTCTCAGAATTGCGACTTTATATCTCGCAATTGCGACTTTTTCTCACAATTCTGACTTCATATCTCGCAATTGTGAGATAAAAAAAAAGTTGCTATTATTATTATTTTTTTTAATCGGTGGCGGAAACAAGCTTCCATACTTTTAGGCATGTTTGTCTATACCCAAATATTCAGGTGAAACTCGAAAAATTATAATATCGTGCAAAAGGTATAATTTTGATGATTATGGCTTACCGCTTATGAAAACCCCAAATTCAAAATCTTAGATGAAATCAATAAAAAAAAATTTTTGATTTAAAATGCAGAAATGTCGGCCCTCTGAAGAGTATAATCATGCATATTATGTATAGTTATATATACTAAATATATTAGTTTCACCTTTTAATTTGAATTACTGAAATATGAACTGTTGCACGATACTCGAATCTTTCGTGTTTCACCTGTATTAAAAATATTTCCTCATTTGCATGTTTCTTACCGATTCAAAACATGTGACTAGTACTTGCGTTCTCTGAGTCTCAGACGCAGGGTTTGAGCCGGCGGGATCAGAAAGGCTGTTCCTGCACACTGAGCGCCTGTTGTTTCCTCTGGCTCTGCTGGGTTCGTCACTCGCTTGCATCGCTCTTCCTTCCACTCCAGTGTTTCTCTGTACTCGTGCCCAGATCATTATGCAGCCTTTCCTCCTCATGATATGTAATCAGGGCATGATGTTCTCATAGAAGCAGTGTTTTTAAGCACTTTATTTCTACAGTTTACTACTACTTTTAATATTGCTTACTGGGAGTATGTTTTATTATCAGACAACAAATGTTCAGTTAAGTTACAGTATATACACATATATTGTGGGATCAGTTTTTTTTTTTTAAAGACGTCTCTTCTGCTCACCAAGGCTGTATTTATTTGATTTGAAAAAATACAAAAAAACCCAGTAATATTGTGAAATATTATTACAATTTAAAATAACTGTTTTTAATTCGAATATATTTTAAAATGTAATTTATTCCTGTGATCAAAGCTGTATTTTCAGCATCATTACTCCAGTCTTCAGTGTCACATGATCCTTCAGAAATCACTCTGATATGATGATTTGATGCTCAAGAAACATTTATGATTATTATTATCAATGTTGAAAACAGTTTTGCCTTTTTTTCAGGATTCTTTGATGAAAATAAAGTTCTCATTTATTTGAAATAGAATCTTTTGTAACTTTATAAATGTCTTAACTGTCACTTTTGACCAATTTAATACATCCTTTCTGAATAAAAGTATTGATTTATTTTATTGCCCTGCCAAATAAAATGTAATTAAAATGTCTTACTGACCCCAAACTTTTGAACGGTAGTTTTTAATGTGACAAAAGCTTTCTATTTCAGATAAATACTGTTCTTTTGAACTTTCTATTCATCAAAAAATCCTGGAAAAAGAAAATTGTACACAACTGGGGTTTTTTTTACATTGAAAATAATAATGAATGTTTCTTGAGCATCAAATCCTCATATTAGAGTGATTTCTGAAGGATCATGTGACACTGAAGACTGGAGTAATGATGCTGAAAATACAGCTTTGATCACAGGAATAAATTACATTTTACAATATATTCAAACAGAAAACAGTGATTTTAAATTGTAATAATATTTCACAATATTACTGTTTTTTTATCAAATAAATGCAGCGTTGGTGAGCAGAAGAGACTTCTTTTAAAAACATAAAAAATCTTCCCAATCCCAAGCTTTTGAACGGCAGTGTAAATGTAACCCTACAGTTTATGAACAGAGAACCGACATATATAATTTTAAGATAGGATCTTTTATAAACTTGGCATTCATTGAATGTCTGAAAAGCACATAATCCATCGTAAGAGTTCTCACATGATCACTGCCGTAATGTTACGCCGGTTAAAATTGCATTCCTGACATTTTCATCAGTCCGTCCTTCTTCAGGACTCTTATTAAGCTTGTCATCGCTGATCGCTATTCTGCTTCTCATTATTTTACATCACTCTCTTCTTTAGGGGGGGGGGGGGGGGGACATGCTTTTAAATATCTAAGCACTAGTGTAGTCAAAACCAGAGACCAAGACCAGACCGAGACTTTGACAACAAGACCAGAGCACTTTTACTGCCTGAGAAATGTCTGTATTTAATCAATACCACCAGATTATAATAATCAGACACTATATAGAGTTGTAAATTCAATTACAACTGCATAAATAATGTTCAGATTAATGTTTTAAAAATTGCTCTCTTGCTCATGTGATATTGCTTAATTATATCATATGTTATAAAAACAAGATTTCATACAAGTACTTTTTTCTTGAATTTTGTGGGCATTTGTCTTAATTTCGGTGACAATTGATACTTTTTATCTCACAATTGCGAATTTACTTTCTGAGAAATAAAGTCAGTATTGCGTGAAATAAAGTTGCAATTGCGTGTTATAAAGTCAGAATTGTGAGATATAAACTCGCAATTCTGAGAAAAAAAAGTCAAGTCTTCTTTTCCTTAGAATTGGACTTTAAAACTCGCAATTGCTTTATATCACGCGATTCTGAGTTGAAGTCCGAATTTAAATTCAGAGTTGCGAGTTTAATTGAGTTTGTAAACTCTCAATTCTGAGAAAAAAAGTCAGAATTGTGAGATTAAAAAAATCGCAATTCATTTTTTTTTTTTTATTCTGTGGCGTAAGCAAGCTTCCACAACTTGTTTCTAATTTGATTTCTTTTTTTTTACTGTTGTGTCGGGTCTGTAATCAAGTTAGAAATACCGGTGAAACTCGAAAAATTAGAATATCGTGCAAAAGTTATAATTTTGATGATTATGTCTTGCAGCTTATGAAAACCCAAAATTCAAAATCTCAGAAAATTTGAATATTACATGAAATCAAATCAATAAAAAAAGGATTTTAAATACAGAAATGTCGGCCCTCTGAAAAGTATAATCATGCATAATTATGTATATAAATATGTATACTAAATATATTATTAGTTTCACCTTTTAATTTGAATTACTGAAATACATGAACTGTTGCACGATATACTGATTTTTCGAGTTTCACCTGTATATCTAATTTGTAATTTATGCAGTTTGTAAGTGTAATCTTATTTTACATTTGATTACTTTATTCAATGCATGTAGTATTTCTACTAAGAATTTCTACGAGATGTAAACTCGCAATGGTAAGAAAAAAAGTCGCAATTAACTTTTTAATTTTTTATTCTGTGGCGTAAGCAAGCTTCCACAACTTGTTTCTAATTTTATTTCTTTTTTTTTTTTTACTGTTGTGTCGGGTCTGTAATCAAGGTAGAAATAAGCATTTGGTTGCATTCAAAGCAGGCAGTTTTACACCCAATCACATTAAGGATGTTAATAAATAAATCGGACAATGCACTGACAATTTAGTGATATACTGCAATATGTAGTGTATCTGCATATACACAGACCTGCAGTCTGCTCTTGACCCTCTAGAAATAAAGTTTTACCTTCTTAAAATGTTCTCGAATGCTACAACACTACTTCCGTGGGACTTAGCTCTCAAAAAATATGCAGTTAAATATATATATATTTTGTTACATACTTTGCATACCGACCAGCTTCATCGGTTTCCTCATTAGCAAAAAAAAACCCCCGCATTTTCCTCCTTACAAGCCTTCAAGCTTTCTTTAAAGACCTTCATCCTGACAGTGAGCTGGTAAATCGAGCTCAAGGAAATAACTTGGCATTACAAGAATGTTGCGCATGAAGGCTGAAATCAGATTTATTAGTAGTTATCTCTGACTTTTAGAGTGAGTACTGCACTGTACCAAGCACTGCACTCGAACGGCGATCAAACACATTCTTGCTGTAATGGACAAGCATCCATAATAGAGATGAAACGGTTTGAATATTTCATTTCTTGATTATGGTGATCACGGTTAGGCCTATCTGTATTATCACAGCATTGTTAAACTGTGCTGGAAATGTCCAAAAAGTATTGATACACAAACTGAAATCATTTCATTATATTGACTAACAAACAACAAATACATTTTGTTGTTACATTTAAAAAAAAAACATTTTAAAATTATTTTTAATAATTAAATTATGATTTAAAATAGTCTCTAGAATAGTCTCCCATTCCACGTGAGGTCAGCTCCATCAATTGCCACTTTTAAGTCTTATTTAAAAACGATTTTCTTTAGCTTTTGAATAAGTTATGTTTGTTTTGTTGTATGCTTTTAATGTAATCATTTTTGTAAAGCACTTTGAGGCAACATCTGTTGTTTGAAAATGTGCTATATAAATAAAGTTGCTTGCTTGCTTGCTAAAATTGTTGGTTTGGTGACTTACAACATTCATTCATATTCATAAATCCCTTCTTCGTAAATGTTCTTCAGCGGTGACAGGAATGAACTCTTTCTTTACATTCGCAACCTTGAATTTTTAATAATTTGAAAATTAATTTCCCAGGGCCATTTATACCTTTGAAAGGGCAATTGTTTCTAACCTTATTAGATGTATGCATAATTTTTTTTAATGTAAAATAAGTAAATCAATCAAATCTAAATCAGCTTTCAGATGGGTAATCAGACGCTGATATTGGATGACAAATTATCCTCATATAATTCATATAATTGAAGGTACAGTAGAGCATACTGTGCTTAGGTCATTTGAAACGCAATTTACTTAATCATTAAACCACCAATCCATATAAAACTAATAGTTAAGTCAATGCAAAACTCAGACGGAAACTATTTATTTGGTGCATTTCTACTCTGCATACATTATTTTTAGCAGTGATATAAAAGTTCAAAATCAGAGCCATAATAGTATGTAGAGGTACTGTGTCCTAAATGCCAGTTTAACTCTTTCTTTTCGTTCTCACAGGTAATGCCAGACTCCTGTGGCTTCTGTTTTGTAACTATAGTGAGGAAATATTTCCCCTCTGTCCATAATTCCACTTCATAGCCCACATGGATTCCTATAATTTCCACTTCGAGACGATGAGCAACCTTGACCTACACCCTCTGAGTCTCCCGGTCAGTCGACTCTCCCCGGCCAAGTCCAGTAGCAGTATTGATCAGTATACCCACCACCACGGCAAAGGGGACTCAGCCTATAGCTCATTCTCTGGTGGCTCCACGGTCCCCGATTACCCTTCTCCATTTCTCCTGGATGAAATCCAGTCGCAAAGCTTGCACTACACCGATCTGAAATGCGTGAGAGCTAAATATAGCCCAACCTGTCTTGATTTAGATTCCAAGAGCATGGACCACATTTACCGTTCGATGGAAACCGTTGCACAACAGCATCGCAGGAGCAGCGTTGACTTTTCTAGCATTGGAAATCCGTCAGTTCATAAGCATCCCTTACCACCCCCACCACCTCCTACCCGTCTGAACAGTTTCGTAACAACCAGGAATCTTGAAAACTCAAGGGCACGTCAGAGTCCAGAAGGACAGCTTGCTGATGTTTCTACTTTACAGCAGACCGTTAACCCAGAGGTCTCTGGTGTCCGGACTGAACCTGTCCATGGTCGTGCATTTTCACAGCTTAAACATCACCTCAAGCAAGAACCAGTGGACAAGATGCTTGATCCACCAAAGCCTACAGGGATTACAAATAGATCACCCCTGCAAACCTGTCAACCAGATTACTTGAGTGGCCATTCAGAAAATCAACGAAAAAGGTCGCATTCTGCTTACGGTGGACCCGTTTCTGAGAATCAGTGTTTCGTCAGCTCCTGCCGTATGCCACAGAATATGATCAGTGGGAGTATTCAGCACAAAGGACAATTTTATTTTGTAACTGGTGTCTTCAAATCCTCTGAGCCCAGTGTCATGCAAGGTGTTGTTGAAGACAGAGCAAGCGTGGACACCTCTAGTGAGTGGTCATATAAAGCTCAGCGTAGAAGGCAGAGCTGCCCCGATGGTCCGAGTGGGAAGCTGTTCTTTCAAGAGGAACACAAATTCAGCATTCAGAATGAAGTTGTCGAGCATCCTAATAACAAGGCTATTAAGTCCGAGGAGACTTGTGAAGGTGTAGAGGACCAGAGGGTCATGAGTAGAGAAACTGGCATGCATCACTCCACTAGCCACCCTATCTTCTACTGTGGTCCCGAGGACAAGTCAGTTGGTACAGTAATCACCCCTGCTCTAATTAAGGAAGACCCTACCAGTCATCCCAAGAAAGAAGAAGAGATGACTAGAGATTCAAGATGGCCCCAACTTAATATTCCAAGTGACAAGATCAGCAAGGAGACTACCCCACTTTTGTATCACCTCACAGGAGCGAACAGGGCATCATATACAGACAAGTTCAAAAACAATAATGATTGTGGTAAGGTGATCAAGAATCAAGACTGTGTAAAAGATAAACAGAAAGCTGAAAATGATGGGCAAGCCGCTCCCAGCGGCGAATATCGGCAGAGTGAAGTCCCTAAAGATCAACCAAATGAATTCTTCTACCCTTGTGGTACGTTAGATGACTCCTACAAAAAGTATTACAAGGAGAAACTGAAAGATGCCCAATCCAAGGTTTTGAGGGAGACTTCTTTTAAAAGGAGAGATTTGCAACTTTCTCGGCCACACAGGATCAAGCCACAGACAGACAAGAATCTTTCTGTTGTACCTGCTGGTTCTCCATCACTAGACGTATGGCCCAACTTGGACAGTCCCAGTCCTCAAGAAGCAGATCAGGAGTACATGAAAGAGCTTGGTCAGGAGATCGACAAGATAATTGCAAAGGAATCCGAGAAGCCGCAGAATATTGCTCAACCACAGGTGCCTCGGGTAGGGTGTAGAAAGCGTTTGACGGCAGATCAGAAAAAACTGTCTCACTCTGAGCCGGAGAAGCTGCACCAGCTGGCAGATGGACCGGCTCATATGACATGCCTCTCTCTTGACAACGAAGCTGAAGGTCTTCTTTCAGAGAGCGATCACGGTCTAGTGGCTGCCAGGCGGAAGATGTTTGAAACACGGGGCCGTGCAATGTCCGCCTCCAACTTCTCAAAATCAACTCTGAAGCACCTTCAGCAGAAAGCCTTGGTTGCGTACATGGAACGTAAAACTGGTCAAAAGGTAGCGGAGCCCCAGCATCCAGTTCCACAAGTTCCCATACACAGAAATTCAACTTCGGAGTGGAGCTCCAGACATAATTCTGGTTCCACGAAGAACCTCCACAGGCCTCTCTCTGCAGGCCAAATTCTTGACTCTGTGTCAAGTTCTGGTAAATACACCCAGTTCACCACTGCTCAGCCCAGCTGTCACTCAAGGCAGTCCAGCTGGAGAGAAGAGTACTCGAAAGCAGGCTATTCAGCCTCCGTGGAGAGTCTCCTGGACCCGCCTGAACAACCCAAGTTCCCACGGACTCGCAGCACCTCCACCCCCCATGCTTTCCAGGTATCTTAATAAAACTGTTCATCAAAATTCTAGTTTTACTTTAATTCCAGTTAATTTTTTAGAATGCACCACTAACACTTTGTTGTATTTGTATCAATTATTTTTGTTTCATAGGTTCGGAAACATCTGGATGAGTTGTCAGCCATTCATAACATGGCTATTTCAAGGTGACCTGTTATTACTCGTGTTGCCAAATAGGATAACAGAGATTAGAACGTCTATCCTGTATTCATTACCACAGTTTGAACAGGATTGAGTTTGACTACAAATGTAAACAATAGCCGCGTTTCCATTACCCTTCAAATCGCGCAAATTAATGTTGCACATTGAAGATACACACAATGGAAACTTGTGAATTTTCGTAAAAACTCCCATGTATAACAAAAAAACAACAACGTTTTTACACTCGCATGTGGTATCTCAGGCAATTCGAAAAGGAATATTTTGCAAAACTGCAATGGAAACAGTTTTATCCGCATTTACAGGTCACATGACGTACGTAAAAGTCGATCGTTCTTTAAAGATGACGCTGTATGTTTGGACAGAAGACGAGACAGAGTTCTTCATCAAACTCATAAAAGACCAAAGTATCACGGGAATACTGGATTTTAAACAACAAAGAAATCCCACTATTTATCAAGACATTGAAGCAGATAGGACGGAGAAACACCTCAAATGTGCCGTTCCCAAGTATAAGGGCCTTTCCTTGCCATTAAAGCTTGGGTAACACTCCTAAGTCTCCTTCGATTCAAAATAATTAGAAAAAAATTCTCGATAAGGAAAAAATTACGTTTTAGGCGCATAACATCTGTTAATGGAAACGCCGTAATTTCGCAATAGTTTTTATCAACATTTAGAAAATATCTCGAAGGTTTTGAATTGCAATGGAAACGTGGCTATTGAGACATTTCGGTTCCTAATTTTAGTGAAACTTTCTTTTTCAGTGCTCAAAGAAAAGTAGAAGATACACTAGTCCATCATAGTCGTACAGCATCTGTCCATGATGAGCGGCGGGTACAAGTCAGAGCTCCCAGAGGGAAATCTATGGAGGAACTTGGTGTGTCCATTATCACGAAACCTGACGTTCTCAGCAAAAGTTCTGAGCAGCTTGACCAACTTCAGGGCGAGCAGGCCGTGCCCGGTGCAGAGAAGAGAACGGTGTCGGTTCTTGCTGAAGGAAGGCACACACCGAGGAAGATTCTCAGCGCCGGACAACACACGGATAACTCTCAGGCAGGCCCTGGGAACCCACTCCTAACCAATTCTGCAAAGCATTCATCCTCCAATGATGATGAAATCCATATAGCTTCACACAATGGACGTAAACATAAAGTTGACACTGTTCTGTCCATGCCTGCTCACTCCACTGGACGTGGTGGAATCATGCTGGAAGTCAGGTATATCTAAATCCATTGCTGTAAATGCATTCATTAGTGGTACTTGCCAAGGCAAGTCTGCAAGTAGTTACTTTTGCTCTTACTTGTGGCGCTTTTCCACTGCGTGGTACGACTCGGCTCGGCACGGCTCGGTTCGCTTTAGCTCGGTTTGCTTTTCCACTGCAGTTAGTACCGCTTCAAAGTGTGTGGGATTATAGTCTGACCGCTAAAGTTTATCCGCTCCTCGGCAACCAACGAGAGGAAAGCCTGCACTTCGTCCACTGACCACGATTCAGCCATTTCTTTTTTGGACAGTTTTTTCTTTCTTTTTTCTTCAAGCAAGTCAAGCGAGTAGTTTTAAAACAGGTGCTACAGCGGCGGCTGTTACTGGCTATTTAAATCTAGCGGGTTTGATGTCTCGCAAATACAATGGCGCTGGTAGTGATGATTCTGTCAGACCAATCAGTGATCTGCTGTGTTTTCACGTCACATTTTAGTATCGGTACGGTACGCTTGGAACCTCGACAGAGGTGGTACCATTTAAAGCGAGCCGTACCGTACCGTACCATGCAGTGGAAAAGCGCCATTGGTTATCATATTGACTATGTTAGCGCAGATTGCTAGTCTTGTGGTGAACAATTCATCAATGCAAGTCAATTACAAAAAAATAAAAAAGTATTGTAATCTTTAATCAAAATCAGAAAATGTACTTCCCCTCTGGAATGGCGTTCCTTCTCTATTGACGTCAATTTGACGGCTTGGGCTCATTGTAAACATGCGCTCGGATGCGTCTCCGTTTCTGAACGCCTACTTTACAAGAGCCAATCAATTTCCGGGCGGGGAAAAACAAGCCACGCCCTTTGTTTTTCTCATTTAATATTCAGTTTCACTCAGAAATACGTCACAATACTGAGGTAAAGTCAGTCACAACTTTGGTGTGAGGGTCGTCTTACATGTTTCTGCTACAGACACTCAAAAACGTTTCCAAAGTATATTTCCAGTTTTTACACTGTTCAATCTTTCCCCTGGGTTATGAATTTATCCTGGGTATTAATGTTTCAAGGTTTGTGCATTCGTAAATCCCGGGCTAATGTTCTTATTTGCATGTCGATATCATCATAACAGACAACCTGTTTAAAAAACATTTTGTTTCACTCTTGTGCATCAGAAGTCATTAGACGCATGGAGAAACTGGTGTTTAGAGAAAGTTTCTGTGACTGTAGTGCATGAATATTTAATGAGGCAAATTGTTTAGTTTTGTTCAGTTGTTTGTTGCTAAACAGCTGGCCATTAAATGCCAATGCTGCATCTTTCACACTGTAAACTTTGGGCATCACAATACAGCTTTAGCAGAGTTATTTCATAACCAAGGGTTAAAAGTGGTGGCTTAGCCCTTTCAAAAGTACAAGTGTAAAACATCACTATACCCATTGTTAAAAGAAGGGTTTAAAAAAAGACTATAAGCTCAGTGTGAAACTAACCATAGTCAGCATTGTTGCAGAGAGTTTGCCTCAGACGTCATGTTTACGGACCGTTGGCTGAACGTCTAATGCATACGACACACAAAACTGGAAACGCTTCAGGAGTTTATATCTTTATATCTTTATCTAGGCAATCAGGATCAACTAAACACTGGGTTTTCAGAAGTATTTAAAGTTTGCGCCATAGACTCTTTAAAATACGTCCAAGAGTTTTACACACCGGTCTGTTATTGTAGGGACATCGACTTTACATTTTCATGCCCCTAAACATGACGCGGAACAAACCGAACTGCGATTGGTTGCTTTACATGTCAATCAGACAGGCTCTGGGGGGTGCTTGGCCAATGAAAGCTGCCGTCAGTCTGAAGGTCTGGCTACGCAAGACTAGAGCAAACACGACTTATTGTTTTCTTTAAAGTCGGCATGAAACCAAAGTTACAATAGTCTTTTCTTCCCTTTCTTCTTGGATTGTATGGCCGTTGCTAACTAAATGAGGCAGATCTGAATGCCAGTCAGTTATGGAGGGTATTAAGGTTAATGTTTTTGATTAAAGATTACAAGGGCATATGAATTTTAAAAAAAAATTGCACTGATAAATTATTTAGAATAAACACTGCAACATTCTGTAAAAAATAAGAATTGTCCTTAGGGCTGCACGATTATGGCCAAAATGATAATCACGATTATTTTGATCAATATTGAGATCACGATTAGTTGTTGATTTTAACCAAAGCAAATGTTATTGTCACATAGGCTAATTATAACTGCTTTCACATCCATATTGTGTTGCATTCCTGCTAATGTACAACTATGTGCATCAAAATAAAACAGGTCCTCTTATTCACCAAAACTCAGTGCATCTCCTTAAAGAATGAAAATAAATAAATAAAACAATAAAGAAAATGTAGCAAAACTTCAACAGGGCACTATTTTCCATTTTACATTGTGTAAATATATTTTAGGAAGCAAAATATAAACTTGCATTGTACTGTACCTGCATAATGGATGTGAATAAAACTCAAAATATACAATCAATAAAAAACAAATATTCCATAACCGAATGTAACCAAATGAGAACATGTCAAGGCAGAACTGCACTGTGGAAGTTCGGTTAATCGATGAAATTCAGAGTCGTTGTTATTATGACGCTTAAGAAATGTAAAATGTTGTGGTACAGTGTCAGTGATTAGTTGTGAAGTCTTACTGCATAAATTGAATCTTATTTAATCCTCCATTATTGAAGTTTATGTGCTCGAATTATTTCTATTTATTAAACAATGTTTCAAAACAAGACGTTTGTAGTACTGATTATTGGAGTCCATTAATCAAACTTCCATGCCTCTTATATATCACTATGTAGTATGTATCAATTTACTAATTCAATTTACTAATGCTCGCACACACTCGGTCTCTCACGCGCAGTTCACTTCGCTTTTGTCCAGTCCGGCGCCAGGGGTCATAGTCTACATCTAGAAACTAAGCTGTGCGGTGCAGGGAACAAATCTGATTGGCTCATGGAGGCACGTGATGAGACAGTGGTTTACGGAGCGTAGATTGGCTTTGCAAAAAAAAAAAAAAAAACTTTGATGTGGACATTGACGCATTTTAAATATCGCTCGATCACGCGTGATTAAAATTTGATTAATTGTGCTGCCCTAATTGTCCTTTTTGATTTCATGGTGACTTTAAAATGTAAATATCTAGTTATTTGAAGGCATTGTTATAATGTACGTTTATTTTGATATATTACAGCAAGGAGCAGGAGGATTTTTCTCCAGATAAGAGTGAATCATCGGTCTCCAGTCAAGAGGTTCCTCTCCTTCATGGAGTCAGAACAGATCCTAGTCTACGGACCTCGACTTCTGAGGCAAAGTGTTCATCTCCTGAAACGCCAAGGTTTCCTGAACCCCAAAACGCACCACCTGACCCGTATGGTGCGACTGAAACCATACCCATCACAACACCACCTGGCATTCAAGAGTCCAGCCTGGCACCTGCACTTAACGGGGAACAAGACCAGAATATAAAGGAGGAAGACGGCCCTTTTGTGATTGAAAACAGGGACAAACTCAAGTGGGAGGTGCTTGTTCAGGAAGTGGTCTCAGCTGACCAATCATTAGCTCGCACCCTTTACCCTATAACCAATAGGAAGACAGCACTCATGCTGATGGAGCAGCTGTTATCGGAAGATAATCTTCTAATGGAGGAGCACTACAAGAAAAAACAGGGGCAGGCGGTTAATTACCCAGAAACAGCTGCGCACAGGTGACTACTGCACATACACACTTTACTTAAAGCCATTATGCAGAATACATTATAAAGGTATTCATAATCTAGATTATAATGCTTTATATCTTTTCATAAATAACTGTAACCAAAGTTAAAATGCATTATAATATTTGCAGATTCCTTGTTACATTTGAAATGGGTTGTTTGTCCTGTGTTTTAAATAATGCATTATACTTTCTAAAGGATGGATAAGTGTTATAATCAGGGCTTGACGCAGTGCCGTGTGACGCAGTCGCTCCTACTAGCCACTTTGGCTGGTCGAATTTTATATGATATACATTTTTCAATTGTAGTCTTTTAAAAAGGCATCTGAAATATTAAACTAAGTGCAATGCAGTGTTGTCAAAATATCAATTTTTTTGATACATATCGATACTGAAATATCTGAAATGCTTCTAATACTCATTATCCACAGAATAGATAGACACCAGCTGCTCTCTCTCTCTCTCTCTCTCTCTCTCTCTCTCTCTCTCTCTCTCTCTCTCTCTCTCTCTCTCTCTCTCTCTCTTTGACAGCGAGTGACACTCAAACCCGCCTCCATTCACCATTCACTCACTCGTTTCATTTGCTCTGGATGAATATTGGTGCTGTTTCAGGGTTATGTTACAATTATGTTACGCATAATTGTACTTATTCCACAGATTTTGTTCTCAAACCCAAAGTCAGCGCTCATAAAGCCGCCTCTCAGCACTAAATTGAGTTATTTTTTGCTGCTTATTGCGCTTAAACAGTCAAATACACACAAAATAATGTCAAAATGCCTGTCCTGGCGAGTATTCACATAAACACAGTCTTGTTTTAAGTGAACGTAAACCGCTGAGAAAGAAGCGCATGTGTGACAGTATAACGGATCCGTGCGTCAGGTCTTAAAGTGACAGTAGCCTAATAAACCGGCTACCAAATTATGAGGTAATATTAAAAATATCTAATATGGCAGTTTCCCCCATGGTATTGATGTCAAAATTGTGTCCAATGAAAATGCTGAGTGGCTGTAACTTTGGAAAACCACTCGCCACAGTGTCTGGTGAGCAAAAAAGTTAATGTCAAGCCCTCATTATAATGTATTATAATATGTGGTTACAATTATTCATGTGATCATATAATGCATTAAAACACTTTTATAATGCATTATATATAAATGCTTTAATTAAAGCATCTTGTCCTTTTCTAGGTTATAAACAAATGGCTCCAAAACTGCCTATTCTACATGGCTTTCATTTGTATTTTCACTGCATTTTTGATTTTGTTTTTAAAGCACTGAGACGCCAGTTCGTGCCAAACCGTTGATCCTTCCGTCATCTGTGAACAATGAGTCCGTTCTCTCAAACCAAAAAGAAGAACTGTGCAACACAGAAATGGATATCATCGAGAAGAAGGTACTGGAAAGTATAATAATGTTATATAGAATGATGTTGGTGATGCTGTGCAAGATCCATGTCCAAACTACAAACTCTTTTCAGTCAGACTAAAGCAATAATGGTAACACTTTACAATAAGGTTCGTTAGTTAACATTAGTTAATGTCTTAACTAACATGAACTAACAATGATCAATACATTTGTTACAGTATTTATTAATTTTTGTTAATGTTAGTTAATAACATCTTATCTAAACTGTCTTATCTAGCCAAACCATCGCCATTCAGGGTCGGTCAGGAAAGGTTTATAACGGTGTTTTGTCTGTGGAGAAAATGTGGATAGTAAATTAGTATTTACTATCCTATAATCAGGGTTTGAAAATAACTTTTTCACACACCGACCAATTTGGGTGCAACATCTTTAAGCTACCGGCTATTAAGAACTTATGGAAGCTTGTTTCCGCCACAGAATGAAAAATAAAAAAGACTTTTTATCTCACAATTCTGACTTTATTTCTCAGAATTGCGTGATATAAAGTCACAATTGATTGATATAAAGTCGCAATTGCGTGTTATAAAGTCAGAATTGTGAGATATAAACTATTCTGAGGGGAACAAGTCAGTCTTTTTTTTTCC
This sequence comes from Rhinichthys osculus, assembly GCA_029959095.1. Lineage (NCBI taxonomy): Eukaryota > Metazoa > Chordata > Actinopteri > Cypriniformes > Leuciscidae > Rhinichthys > Rhinichthys osculus. The sequence continues at coordinate 3,593,242 of JARWKJ010000014.1, read as the reverse complement.
TTAGAATCGGCCTGACAACTCACAATTGCGAGTTTATATCTCACAATTCTGAGAAAAGATGTCAGAAACTCGCAATTATGTGTTATAAAGTCAGAATTGCGAGATGTAAACTCGCAATTGTGAGATAAAAAGTCTGAATTGTGAGATAAAAAGTCCGAATTGTGAGATAAAAAGTCTCAATTCTGTCTTTTTTTCTCGAAATTGTGACTTTATTTCTCAGAATTGCAACTTTATATCTCGCAATATTGAGATAAAAAGTCCCTTTTTTTTTTATTCAGTGGCGGAAACAAGCTTCCATAAGAACTTCTACTAGCCAAGAAAAAAAAAGAAATGTGTGTATATATATATATATAATAGGGCTGTCAAATGATTAATCACGATTAATCACATCCAAAATAAAAGTTTTTTTTACATAATATATGTGGGTGCACTGTGTATAATTATTTTGTATAAATATAAATACAAATGTATATTTAAGAAAAAAATATTATTTATATATAAAATATTTATATATAATATAAATTATATATAAATCTATATACAGTATATATATGAAAATATTTCTTAAATATATACAAGCATGTGTGTGTATTTATATATATAAAATAATTATACACAGTGCACCCACATATATTATGTAAAAAAAAACTTTTATTTTGGATGTGATTAATTACGATTAATCATTTGACAGCCCTAATATATATATTATAAAATTTGTATTTCATGCATTAATTTTTCATTCAAACAAAATCCAGTCGTCCAGCATCTCCTCACTTCCTCTTTCATCCTCATACTTTTCACCCAAATGTGTTTTAGGAGGACAGATCAATACAGTACAAAGAACATCCAAAAATGTAGGATGTATTGCTTCAATGTAAATGAACAATCTTGCCGTTATTTGTTATGTGTGTGTGTGTGTGTGTGTGTGTGTGTGTGTGTGTGTGTTCAAGTAAGCCAGATATGAGCAGATTCTGCAATACGCTGTATTTAATATATCATGACTTACGAGTATGTGCGCTAAATCTGTGCAGATTTGTCTTACACGAACTTCCAGCAAAGTGAGTAAACGCAGTGAGGGGCTGTTTACACGACACCGTTTTCACCTAAAAACGTAAAACTTTTTATGCTTTTTGGTCGTTCGTTTACACGACAACTGCGTTTTTTGGGCGCCTGAAAACTCAAACTTTTGAAAACGGGGTTCAAAGTGCACGTTTTTGAAAACGGTCTCCGTATAAACAACAAAAACGTGAATCTGTGAAGACGATGACGTCATGCACATGTATTACGTGTTCAGTCTATAGTGTTTCATCGCCATCTACTGGCCTGGCCGCAGAATACAGCGCTTTTAGTCACTTTCGCGGATCCCTGTGAATGGGGATCGTTTTGACAATGTCTGTACGTGGAAAACTCAAAGGAAAAACTTCTCCATTTTAAGCATATCATTGTCGTGTAAACGTAGCCTAAGTATCACGCCAAATTGGCTAATGATTTGACAGTGTGAATGTTAATGTTAACGTGTTCATTTCAAACCCTGCCTAGTTATTATTACAAATAAGCATGTGTTGTCTATGGTTCCTCTCCCGTATAGAGATGGCTGATAGCACGTATAGAGGAGCGTTTGAAGTGTGTGGAGGAGGTCCGGTCCGGCGTCCAGGGCGAGGCGAAGGCGAACGGTGTGTGTGGCGAGGCTATGGAGGCTCTGGTGCGGGAGAGCTGTGTGCCAGCCGAGCTCGAGCGATACACACAGTTTATAGGAGACCTGGAGCGGGTGGTGAGTCTTCTTCTCTGCCTGTCGGCTCGTCTGGCCCGCGTGGAGAACGCCCTCAGCGCTGCGGACGACAACATGGACACCGAGGAGAAGGTGAGTTCATTACACACGTAAAGGTTACAGATGTAAAATAAGTCTCTGATGTCCCCAGAGTGTGTATGTGAAGTTTTAGCTCAAAATACCCCACAGATATTTTTATATAGCATGTTAAAATTGTCCCTTTTTGAGCGTGAGCAAAATCGTAGCGTTTTTGTGTGTGTGTCCCTTTAAATGCAAATGAGCTGCTGCTCCCGGCACAGGGGGCGGAGCTACAAGAGCTCGTTCTTAGCAGCTTCAAGTACATCACACACACACACTGAAAATTTCTAAAACTTTTAGCCTTTTATGTTCAAACCGGAGTCAGAAAGATGGAGAGACTCAAGAAGTGACAACATGTACGCAACATCTCTGAATGGTTAGTTGATGAATGTATGTAGCTTACATATTACCATGACATATTCTGTCATGGTAATCTATAAATCGTGTTTGGGGGCGGGGTTTATGTAAATGTTAGGGTTAGTGATGTCACTAACCCGTGAAGAAGCTTGTGTAGTTCTACCAGCCGTTTGTTGTAGTCCTTAAAAAGCGATTTCTGTAAAAGCAAATCTCTCCCTTTGCTTTGAACTTTGAGCGTTGTAACTTTGCAGATGTTGTTTGTGCTCAAACAGCAACATTACACACTGTGTGTAGATAGCTAGGAGGGGCCCTAAACACACACGAAAGGTTGAGTGCTGGGAAACACTTATTTCTTTAGATCTGGCTTTAAGATTGACTGGTTCTGCCGGATCAGATGTTGATGGTGTCAACACTGCCTGACCGAAACCAGTCTTCATCAGTTTCCATGAGTTTTGCGATTGTGATTTGATTTATTAGACAAGAATGTGCTGAAACACGCTCATTTGTCAAGGATAACACAATTAGGTTAAAAACTTGTTTCCATTCCGGTCCTTGATGTAAAGCACAAACTTCACTGCTAGTGACAGGTTTCATTGGCAATGCATACTGTTAAGCCCCTTTCACACAGCGCGTTGATGACGCTGAAGCCGGGATCATTCGCCAGCTAGTGAAACGGCACGTAATGCGCTAGTTTATGATCAAATCAGAGAAAGAAAAGCACAAGCGTGGTTTCTCGAGAGAAAAATCGCAGCTCATAAGCAAACTTAAGACATTACATGTCAAATTTACGGGTTGTGTGTGAATTCCCGATTCTCACAGTTAATAACAGGTTTTCCTGCTTGAATGTTGATTATTTTCCTCATATTCTCCATTGTTGCGGCTCCTCTCTTCCCAGTCTGTCAGTAACACTCTGTTTACTTCCTGTCTCTATGAAGCCCCGCCTTCTGAAAAGCACACTGTGCTCTGATTGGTCGGCTGGAGCAGTGTGTTGTGATTGGTCGAGCGCTTCGAGCGTGTTTTGGAAATGTTCGCAGGCCCCGCCCCTTTATTCTGCGTATGAATTATTATAATGAGGAATATTGTGACGTGTTCATTCCCACAAGAAACTCGAGACGATGAACATTTGATTCCGGAAAATCACTGGCAGTGTGAATGAACCAATATCAAACGAACATCACTTTATCTGGAATCTCTGTGTAAAAGGGGCTTTGTAAATTTAGCAAATTGTAGCTTTGTATTTATAATCACAATCTTGCCGTTGCGAAGAAAAAAACTCAGAATCGTGAGATAAAAAGTGGCAATTACCTTTTTTATTTTTTATTTATATATTAGTGTATGGACATGGAATGTGTTTCATGGACACGAGTTGTGAAAGACTTTCTAAAAGATCAGATTTACAGTTTTTTCCTAAAAGATGTTCTTCAGAAATATCCTAAGATAAAAAGTTACAATTACCTTTTTTATATTTTTTTATTCCATGGCGGAAACAAGCTTAAGCATAATTGGCCGTTCGCAAAGACCCGCCCCCTTTAGTTACTGTTGCTATGACCGACAAGCCACGCCTCTTTCACACACACCATATTCTCACACAGTGAAACACACATCGCGGAGCGGAGGACACTGACAGACCAGCTTACTTTTAATATGAAGTCTCAACTTTCAAATTTGGTCATTTTTTAAAGAAATTTAACAATAACCGTTTTGTGGCTGTTTAATGTGTCTGACGGATCGCTAGAGCCTCAGTTAAAGCTGCTCGTGATCCAATCATCTCTTCCTTCTAGTTCATTTAGCCTATAGAGAGCCTAAGTCCCGCCCCTCCGCTTCCGGCTCATGGGACCTTATTTCAGAAACAATATGTATGGTAGTCAATGGCGAGAGACAACTTATCTCGTTATTCCGTCTGAACTGTGCCCTGAATTACACATGTGATGTTTGTCAATTTAAAAGATAAGAATGAAAGTCAAGAAAGTCGCAGTTTGTCATAAAACAGAAGAGTGACATTTAGTTTTATGTGAAAATCGCTCAATGAACTACATCTCCCGGGAAGCGAAACAACGAGCGAGATCCGCTGCTGGTGTGTGTGCAGTCTGGTACAAAACACTCAGGCATGACGGCGTAACGTTACGATTATAACGCAAGACTATAGAAACAATGACAGACGTTAGCTTCAGTAAAGTTAGCTTCAGTAAAGTTAGCATCAGTAAAGTTAGCATCAGTAAAGTTAGCATCAGAAAAGTTAGCTTCAGTAAAGTTAGCATCAGTAAAGTTACCGTAGCTTCAGTAAAGTTAGCTTCAGTAAAGTTACCGTAGCTTCAGTAAAGTTAGCTTCAGTAAAGTTAGCTTCAGTAAAGCTAGCTTCAGTAAAGTTAGCTTCAGTAAAGTTAGCATCAGTAAAGTCAGCTTCAGTAAAGTCAGCTTCAGTAAAGTCAGCTTCAGTAAAGTTAGCTTCAGTAAAGTAAGCTTCAGTAAAGTTAGCTTCAGTAAAGTTAGCATCAGTAAAGTTAGCATCAGTAAAGTAGCTTCAGTAAAGTTAGCTTCAGAAAAGTTAGCTTCAGTAAAGTTAGCATCAGTAAAGTTACCGTAGCTTCAGTAAAGTTAGCTTCAGTAAAGTTACCGTAGCTTCAGTAAAGTTAGCTTCAGTAAAGCTAGCTTCAGTAAAGTTAGCTTCAGTAAAGTTAGCATCAGTAAAGTCAGGTTCAGTAAAGTCAGCTTCAGTAAAGTTAGCATCAGTAAAGTTACCGTAGCTTCAGTAAAGTTACCGTAGCTTCAGTAAAGTTACCGTAGCTTCAGTAAAGTTACCTTCAGTAAAGTTAGCTTCAGTAAAGCTAGCTTCAGTAAAGTTAGCTTCAGTAAAGTTAGCATCAGTAAAGTCAGCTTCAGTAAAGTTAGCTTCAGTAAAGCTAGCTTCAGTAAAGTTAGCTTCAGTAAAGTCAGCTTCAGTAAAGTTAGCTTCAGTAAAGTTACCGTAGCTTCAGTAAAGTAAGCTTCAGTAAAGTTAGCATCAGTAAAGTTACCTTCAGTAAAGTCAGCTTCAGTAAAGTAAGCTTCAGTAAAGTTAGCATCAGTAGAGTTACCTTCAGTAAAGTTAGCTTCAGTAAAGTTAGCTTCAGTAAAGTCAGCTTCAGTAAAGTTAGCTTCAGTAAAGTTAGCTTCAGTAAAGTCAGCTTCAGTAAAGTTAGCTTCAGTAAAGTTAGCTTCAGTAAAGTTAGCTTCAGTAGAGTTAGCATCAGTAAAGTTAGCTTCAGTAAAGTTAGCTTCAGTAAAGTTAGCATCAGTAAAGTTAGCATCAGTAAAGTTAGCATCAGTAAAGTTAGCTTCAGTAAAGTTAGCTTCAGTAGAGTTACCTTCAGTAAAGTCAGCTTCAGTAAAGTTAGCTTCAGTAAAGTTAGCTTCAGTAAAGTCAGCTTCAGTAAAGTTAGCTTCAGTAGAGTTACCTTCAGTAAAGTCAGCTTCAGTAAAGTAAGCTTCAGTAAAGTTAGCATCAGTAGAGTTACCTTCAGTAAAGTTAGCTTCAGTAAAGTTAGCTTCAGTAAAGTCAGCTTCAGTAAAGTTAGCTTCAGTAAAGTCAGCTTCAGTAAAGTCAGCTTCAGTAAAGTTAGCTTCAGTAAAGTTAGCTTCAGTAAAGTTAGCTTCAGTAAAGTTAGCTTCAGTAAAGTTAGCATCAGTAAAGTTAGCTTCCTTCATTGAGAGAAAATGTGCACCTTTGGGGTTTGTAATCTTTGTAATTACATATTTTCACAGTTTTATACCTCTACAGTTTTACATCAAACTGCGACTTTCTTGACTTTAAAATGTATCTTTTAAATTGACAAACATCATATGTGTAATTCAGGGCACAATTCAAACCAGATCAAAATATTTGTTGTCTCTCGCCATTGACTACCACACAATATTTTTCCGAAATAAGGTCCCATGATGGTCGACCGGAAGGGGAGAGGGATCAAATAAAGATGAATGAACATTAGAAGGAATGTTGTTTTAACCGCGGAAAGACATCAGTACACACCGTTTCTCAAGTTTAAATCCTCCAACGTTAATCTACTTACTCTCCTGAATGCTTTGTCGGACAAAAATGGCGGATTACGATTGGTCAGATCGCCTGTCAATCAAACTCCCAGTCCCTGCGAAGGGTCAATTAGAGCTTTAAGGCCATTTATTGTAATTTTTTTCCCCTCGAGATCAGATTTTAAAAAAAATTCTTTCTAAAAATGTTCTTCAGAAATATCCTGTGTGCGTCGACTAATGACAAACGAGCCGAATTGTGACGTACTCATAAAATAATCCTGCCTTTCCTCGATCCACAGCAATCGCTGGACAACCGCTACCGTCTCCTGTGCAAACAGAGGGAGGACGCCAAAGACCTGAAGGAAAACCTGGACCGTCGGGAGCGCCTGGTCTCCAGCTTTCTGTCCAAGCACCTGACGGACACACAGATGCAGGAGTACCGGCTCTTCATTCAGACCACAGCCTCCTTACTCATCCGCCAGAAAGACCTGGAGGAGAAGCAGCGTTTAGGAGAGGAGCAGCTCGAGGCCTTGCTCAGCACTATCCCAGCTCCATGAGAACAACTCCAGACATCTGCCTTTTCATGTGTTTTCCTGAGACTGGTAATGCTTTGAAACACCATAGAGGCTTTCGCACCGGAGGAACCGTAACTATTGGCGGAAGTTCCCCGAGTTTGGCGCGTTCGCACCGCAGGAACTGGGAACGATTTCAGTTCTAGGAACTCCTTTTGGAGGAACTAATTTAGCTAATAATTAATCTAACCCTAACCGTCCTACCCTAGAGTCGGCCTAGACCAGCGCTATAGGAACTGTCCGTGACGTCAGTGTTCACTGATTGGCAGCGAAACACCAGAACACGCCATTTTTAAAAACACACAGATTATAGCCTATACATTTACTCCAGAAACTAACTCTACGAACATGTAAAACAGTGATAGATGAGCCTCTCAACCTTTACACTGAGGAGAAAACCCAACGTGACTTTGAGGAGACCGAGAGAAACATGATTATGTGTTTCTGCTCAGCTAGCGAGGATCGGCCACACACACACGCTAATAACTCTTAGGTCGACTGTCTGTGTATAACAGTTTTATCTGATAACGTATTAGACAGATCATACACTAATGAACACGGAGAATGCGAGCGCTGCCGTTCTCAGCGACGTCTAAATAAAAGTCTCAACAACGAGCGTGTCTCACGTCACTCAGAGTTCATGCTAGCGCTGCGAACGCAACCAGGAAAACGTTCCTACGGGAATCATTAGTTCTCGGGGAACTGGCGGCTCGGCTCGTTTCTAGAACTATCCGGTGCGAAAGCCCCTCGTGTAGTTGTGTTCCTCTGCAGGTCGTATCAAGTTGACTTTCGAAAACCATGGAAAGCTTTATTTAAGAGCCCAGGAATGTGTCCTTTCAGGCGTGTGTGACATCGCTCTAAAATGACGACCAAAAAAAAGGAAGAAACAAGCACTTTTGTACAAAAAGCTGCACATGCTCATATTGTGTATTCATGATTAATTTCAGTACTTCATTATTGCTTTGATGCTGCAGCGTAGTGTAACTTTTTATTCTTTCCCATTCATTTTGTCCTGTAATTTCATTTGGCACTGTCATGTTGAATGTGTGTAATGATTGAGTGTGTTTGAAATGATTGAAGTCTGTATTATTTAACTGCATGTATATTCAGCATTAGTCGAGATCTTTGTAATACGCTTGCATTTGACATTTATGCATTATCCACAGTGACCCATGATCTTATGTTCTGCTGTTTGAGCTAAAGAAATGACTGAGTCACTGACACAAACATGTGAGCAACATTTTCAGTGAGGCCAAGAGGTGTGTACACAACACAAGTGTGTGTAAATGTGTGTTACAGTGATTTTACCAGCTGTAAAACCATGGTAAAATCACTGGAATGTTCTGCCACGAGTAAATTGCTTTTATAAACCAGCAACAACAGCATATGATAAAAAACCAGTGTGCATTTATGGTTACTTTCATTATTAATAATAATAATTGGAACTAGATTTGCATTTCCTGTTGGAAATAACATACAAAGCAGTAAAAAACAGCAGTGTTTTAAGTTTTAGGTTAAATGACAGTGAAATATAGGAAAATGTAAGTAATATGAAAAGTTGATGGGTAAAACAGGAATCACAATTCAGCATGTAAAAATTCTTACAATTTATTTTTAAAACTTTACAAAAATGATCTACAGAACAAAGTTTAAATATCATCAGCACTTTGAATTATGTAAGCTTGTTTCCGCGACAGAATAAAACATTTTTAAAAATAATTGTGACTTTTTATCTCACAATTGCGAGAAATAAAGTCAGAATTGTGTTATAAACTCACAATTGTGAGAAATAAACTCGCAAGACTGACTTTTTTCCTCAGAATTGCTAGTTTACGTCTCACAATTCTAACTTTATAACACGCAATTGCGACTTTATATCATGCAATTCTGAGATAAAAAGTCAGAATTACCTTTTTCTTTTTTATTTTGTGGCAGAAACAAACTTCCATATTGAATGGATTGATTTGAACCAGGTTTCCTGATGTATTAAACATTCAACGTTAAAGTTATCTGGTTTTTAATAACATTCTCAAAACATTAGCACATTATTAATTTGTTCAGAGAACATTCAAACGTAACGTTCCCATAACGATTGCTTAACCACACAAAAAACAAAAACAAAAAGTTTTTATTTGTTAAATGTTTTTTATTTTACTACTACACCATAAAAATCCTGAAATATGTTTGCAGATGTTTAGGAAACACGCTAAATTCACATAGCTGAAATGAGCGTTCCGTGGCGGAATGTCTGTTCTTGTTTTGATCTGGGTGACCCCGCCCACTGCCAATTTACCCAATAGTATTTCGACACCCCCGTTGGCGGGAAACAGCGCGTATTGCATCCATGGAAACGGCGAATGAACTGGCCAGTGATCGCAGAATCTACCAGACAAAAACAAACTGTTTGTGGATTTACTTGTGAGAATATTACTTCTGTCCATTATAGTACAAGTTTACTGTTGATACGTTCACGTTGCAAAAGCATATCAGTGTGTGTTGTGTATTTTACAGTCATTCCGTGCTTTATTGCAAGTTGTCAAGGAAGTTGAACTCTCAGAAATGTTTTCTCTCATTTTCATTAGTATTTCTTGTGGAATACATGAACATTTGGCTTCTCGGTTGGTTAAACAAGTGAAAGTTTGTTTTGTCTTTTGTGCCGAGGGGGATCCCTGGTCTTTCCGTCCAGTGTTCATGTAAATATGGCCTGAAGTCACACGTGAAAGCCCTTGTTTTCCATAGCGACAAGCGACAACATGAAACTATCCTGTCACTTGTACAAACATCTCCACTTCATCTGGAATATAGCGAGTTTTGCTGGATGTGGATTATGAAACGAGACTGTAAATGAGCATTTGTGTAGAGTGCTGTGAATGTGACTTCATCAGTTTTGCCGCCATCTTGTGGTTTTGTGTTTATGTGGGATGCATGAATTCTATTACTTTTGGTTTAATGTGAATAAAGTTTCTCACTGTACATCATTAGTGTTTGTTTCATTACAACTAGTCAGATTAGGTCAGGAATTAAGATGCAATTATCTGTAAAAAAAAAAAAAAATGCTTTGAAATAACATTAATTGTCAAAAAAACATGAATAATAAAAATGTGATGTGTTTGAAGTTTAGCCTAAAAATTCAAATGGGTAAATCGCTGGGCCATATAATAAGTTTATGTGTATATATATATTTTTTAGCCTATTTAGGCCTTTTCATGATACATTTAGGGGGAGATGTCATGTAACTATCATGTAAATAATGTCACAATGCAAAAACACTTGGGGGTTAAATAAATATGATGCAACTTCTCCATGAATGTCACGTCAATCTTGTATTTTCTATAGTGATCTTCATAAGCTCTTAGCAAAACACCAATGTTATGAAACACATAAAGGCCTGTCACTTATGCCGAATCATGCACACGCGTGTCTGAAGGCATAATGAACACAGATGGAGGAGCACGTGCTCGGCCTCGAGGCCAGAGGGTCGAGAGCAACACTGATGCATCATGGGAACATCTAGAGTCAGTAGTTCTGATCTTGTCAGATCATGTTGGTTTAGCACTGGTTTGCTTTGCTATTTCATCATCCTCAGCAAGTCTCGAAACAACATCGCAGATACACACCACAAAACTGAGTAAAGGTTCACAAAATTACGTTTATTTACATAATAATTTACATTTTTGAATAAGAAAATGCATTTATTGTAAGATAAGGTCCAATGTGTTGTATAAAGGTCCCAAAAAATCCTGAATAATAGACATGTTGATCAGCATTAAATATTAATATACACGTGTTTAACACCTAAAACAAGAATGTTTCGCAACATAAACCGTCAGAAAATAACAATAAAGTTTGTTTTCCACTCCTGCACCCTAAGATAAATTGCTCGGATATATATGTATATCATATATATATATATATATATATATATATATATATATTACACTATAATATGATGCATATTCAAAAGAAGTGTCTTCTGCTCACCAAGGCTGCATTTATTTGATCACGAATACAGTAAAAACAGTAATATTGTGAAATATGTTTTCTATTTGAAAGAATTTATTTTAAAACACAATTTTCCGCATCTTTACTGCAGTCTTCAGTGTCACATGATCCTTCAGAAATCATTCATATGCTGATTTGCTGCTCAAGAAACATTTATGATTATTATCAATGTTGAAAACAGTTTATTTTTTTGTGGAACAGCATTTATTTATTGTGCGCATTTAGTGTACTTGCTGAATAATTTTTTATTTTTATTTTTATAGTAGTGTATGGCATCAATCATTCATAGTGAAAATAGAATTTAAAAAACTTTTTTGTATAATGTGTATATACCATATTCACAAAGCAAGATACCTTAAATTCAAACCTAACTCAAAAGTATTTGCTTATGATTTATAGTTATTATTGTCATCCCTTCATAAAATCCCCTCCAATAAAAATAGCTTTGAAAACATCCTCTATTATAGAACTTTTTCTTTTTTTATAACTTTTTCCTTTTCTCTATATCCCCACATGTTTATTGTTAAGTGTTATTTCGTTTTGTACTGAGTTATAATTTGCAATATAAAAAAAAGAGTCAAATAGAATTTAAATGAACAGAATTCCCGTATAAAGGCTGATTTACATGAATACAGGTGAAACTGGAAAAATGAGAATATAGTGCAAAAGTTCTTTTATTTCAGTAATTCGACTTAAAAGGTCAAACTAATATGTTATATAGACTCATTACATGCAAAGTGAGATATTTCAAGCCTTTATATGGTATAATGTTGATGATTATGGATCACATATATGAAAATCCCAAATTCAAAATTAGAATATTGTGAAAAGGTTTTAGCCATAAGCCATAATCAAATAACAAATAAAGGGTTGGAATATCTCACTTTTACGGAAGCGTATTGCATTCACTTGAAGAAAAAAAATCTACTCTGTTTTTCTGAATTAATGAGTTAATTATCTCATAATTACGAGATCTTTTTCATGGAAACATTTTTTTTGCTCTGTTTTTCTGAATTAACGAGTTAGTTATCTCAGAATAACAAGATAATTTTTCATGGAAAAAAAGTTTTTGCTCTGTTTTTCTGAATTTCTGAGTTTTTGAGATAATTAACTCGTTGATTCAGAAAAACAGAGCAAAATCTTTTTTTCCATGAAAAATTATCTCGTAATGCTGAGATAATTAACTCGTTAATTCAGAAAAACAGAGTAGATTTTTTTCTTCAAGTGAATGCAATACGCTTCCGTACACTTTGCATGTAACGAGTCTATATAATATATTAGTTTCACCTTTTAAGTTGAATTACTGAAATAAATGAACGTTTGCACGATATTCTCATTTCTCCAGTTTAATCTGTATTGAGTTTTTTATGAGTTATGGATAGCCGTCTGTCGCGAGCCTCTGTTTATGCGACACCGGCTCGTCCCGCTCCGCTCTGTCGTCTTCTGCCATCGACATCAACTGGAATCTCGGCTTGCTCTTCTTCTTGATCCCGACCGGATAAGTTGGGAAAAGCCTGATTTTGGGGTGTTTGTGCGGGTCGCACTCGTCTCTGGGCGCCGGCGCCTCCTGCTGGCCGGCCCTCGGCTCTCCCAGAAGCTCCCTCACTTCTCCCGAAGCCTCTTTCCTCAGGTAATGGTAGGGCTTCTTCCCACAGTTGTCCCGTATATTCCCGTTGGCTCCGTACTTGCGGACCAGTAGACCGATCAGAGACGTGTGTGTGTGGATGACGGCGATGTGTAGCGCAGTGTATCCGCCGTTAGACTTAGCGTCGATGTCCACGCCGTGTCCGCTTCTCCTGGAAACCTCAATAATCCTGCAGACCATGTCGGTGTTCCCACTCTTGACGGCCCAGTGTAGCGCCGTGAACCCGGACGTGAAGTCCTTCTTCTCCGCGAGCTGAGCGTCCTTCAGCAGAAGCCCGTACACATGACTCCACTGTCCCGCCGCGGACTTCACCAGCCACTCGTGCTCCGCGGGGTCCAGCGGGAACGGCTCCGACTGCTCCTTCGGCTCATCCGCTGGTTTAGGGGTCTTGAAGTGTCTAGGAGAGTCGCTAACTCCTCCATCTGTGGTCGTTCTCCTCCATTGACGTTCTCGCTCAGAGTCCGTCGTTCCCGAGGGATTCCTGTGAGTCTGACCGACGCTTGCTTGAGGGATTCGTAAAGGAAGTGCGCATGGTTTGTTCGTCTTCTCCGCTCCGTGTTTGTCATCAGACTTCAGCGGAACGGTGAAATTTAAAGACTTTTTCGGTGTAAAGTCCACATTCGTACATCTTCCCAGAGCAGTTTCTATTGGAGAGAGCGGCGCTTGTGAAGCTTCAGTCTCTGACTTCTTACTTTCTCCCTTCTCATCTACCTCTGGATCTCCATAATCATCGTTTGAGGCTTTTAGCAGGTGATGGTATACTTTCCTCAGGACTATATACTTGGTGTCCTGGAATTCTTTCACATAGGCAATGTTGTTCACACACGCCTTGAAGAGATCTCGGTTCTGCTTCTTCTCGGCCGGATCACCGCAGTTTAATTGCTCTTTAAACTTGCTGAGCAGCTCTGAGTTTTTCAGCTTTCCTCTGCCTTCTAATAGTGTGTTTAAAATCGCCTCTTGGGTCAGAGCCATTTCTGAATTAGATATAAACATACATACTTTATTCTTTCTGTCGACTGAGACTCCTGGAGTGTAGCCACACCTTCACCTGTCTTCCGGAATCAACACGTAAGAATGAAGAAGAAGAAGAATCAGACTTGGGTGGGGGCGGGGCTTTAAAAAAGGTTTAAACCGATTATTTTAATTTAATTAAAATCTTCTCATTTTTTGTCAAGAAGATGGGTAGACACATATAGAGTTACCTTTAAATTGTTAAATTGTTTAAAATAAAATCATATCAGTAATAATGAATTGGCCTAATTATAAAATTATAAAACGCTAAACTCAATAAATCAACAAAGTGCATGTATCGTCCCTGTGCGTGTATTTCGATTAACATTATGTACAGTTATGTCATAATTACTTGCGTAATTATTTATTTAGAAGCTCTATCTTGTCGGGTCTTGAGAAAAGTCATTCCTGAAGCAATTGAGTTTCCCATAGACAGTAAAAGAAGGAGTTTCCAGGAAGAAGACATATTGAAGGTTTTTACGAAATTACGAATCCTAGTATGGCATAATATTGTCTCATGAATATTAACTCCGTCGTCTCGAGCTGCAAAACAATCATTCTGAATCGTTCAGTAATGATATCCTTTCAGTCTAAAAGACATTATTTTTTATTATAATGATGATAAAAAATAGAGTACATTGTTCATTTCTTTATTTTATATGGCAAAATCTTCATTCATAAACAAAAGTTTGCAAATGGTATCTGTCCTATCCTTATTTTGACAATGAATTAATCTCACTTCTTAAATCTCTTCGTTATATAAATAATAAAAAAAATCGCTAAGATAGCCTATATTGAATATTATGAAGAAATATTTAAAGAAAATACATGCACGTAAAGGCTTGTCTATTAATGTATGCTATATCAATACAATTGTAGTTTCTTGTCATATCTCTTCGCCATGTCATCTTTTGTTTTTCGTCGTTTTTGTATAATTATTTGTTTATTTTATGATATCTATATGTATTTGTATGTAATTCGTTGACAATGCTCTTATGTTATTGAGCATAAAAATTAAAATAAAATAAAAAGGCTCCGTCCGATCTCACGTAACCAAATTAATATTCAAACGTGTGCCTTTCAGCCAATCAGCGCAGAGCGTAACATTGCGTCGTTTAAATTCATAAGCAAGGCCTTCACCATAGTAACGGTGGTAAATTCTCCAGCCCGACCACAGTGAGAGTGAGTGAGACGAAGGCAGGCAGCTCCCTTTCGCCTTATCCTCCAAACACACACATTCCTCATCATGGCGGCCACGGATGTAGACATATTTTCTGTAAGTACACTTTAAAGTCAATTTTTACTTCCGGAAACCCACTTAACGTTAGATGGACAACATACACGGTCTGGACAGGTTTATCTGTAATGAATTAGGACTAGCGCGAGCGCTACTCTCTAGCTTAGCCCAACGGACTCTATATTGACTATTCACTGCTTTACTGTGTGTGTGTGTGTGTGTGTGTGTGTGTGTACTACAGGTCAGATCAGGTGTATTATCTGTCTTTTGTGATCTTAATGGAGCTATATAGTGTTTCTGGTGAGCCGAAAGGGGTGTTGAACTTGTCTTTTCTCAGTCTCTTGAGTGTTTGTTGTGAACATCTCTGTATTTACAGTACAGTCAACAGCCTGATGCAGTCTATAGTAGCTGCTACACATTTACTATTTCAGTAGTTTGCCAGATTGCTTTTGAAGGCAACATGCTCCCTCTTTTAGCACTTGACATTGTGAGTGTTTTAAACCCATAATCCCCATTGAAACAACACTGTTGTGAACGGTAAAGTTTGGGGCCAACATGAGGCCCTCAGTGTGAGATCACAGAGAAGAGTGACAGAAAGGGCGGATGAGGTGACATCTGATCGTCCCGCTGTCAAACTCGAACAATTCACGTGTTAATTATGGGATATTTGGAATAGGTGGTGATTTACTCATCCTCAAGCCATCCTAGCTATAACAGTCTTCTTGCATCCAAACACAATCAGAGTTATATTAAAAATATCCGGACTCTTCCAAGCTTTATAATGGGAGTCAGAGTTCACTCTTCCGCCAGATCTAAATTCGCGTACGGCCGTTACCGAAAGCCAGTGATTATAGTTTATAAAGTTGTAAATATGGATATTATCTTACAAAAACACATGGCTTCACTTCAGAAGGCATTTATTAACCCCTGGAGTCGTATGAATTACTGTTATGATGGATGGATGAGCTTTTTTGAGCTTAAAAATCTTAAGCTACCATTCACTCCCATTATAAAGCTTAGAAGAGCCAGGATATTTTTTAATAAATCTGTTTGGCTGAAAGAAGAAAGTCACACACACACACACACACGCTTGAGGGTGTTGAAGTTATGTGATAATTTTTTATTTTTGGGTGAATTAACCCTTTAAGCAAGGCTTCCTTGGTGATGTTGATCGAACCTGCTTTTCAAGGGCAAGTTCAAGTAGATTATATTTGTAAACTTTGAGCGACAGTTCAACCAGACGAAGATGTGCCGTGAGAACTGATCCATCACCGTCCTGGGAAATGCTCAGGGAACGACTTATTCACTGCTAGTTTTGAGGAAGTGCTCTGGATTTGAGGGAAACTAGTTTGGGTTAGAGAAGAATAACTGTATTGAGCTGTTTACTGTAGTCTGTGGGGAAAGCTATAATAGTTTATGTGTGTTCTGTGGAAGTGAAACATGTGGCCGGTTTCATTAACCTCTCCTCTATATTAAACACTAGTCTGAGCAAATAGCTTGTCAAGGGGTGATTAATTGTACTTTTCGGATTTTTAAATGTACCTGACATGTAAAAAGTGCAACCAGTGTTAAAGGAAAAAATGACGCGACTAACTCGTAAGACTAGTCTAAGCAGTTTATGCAACTGTCCACTGGTGCGTTGCTTTCAGCGTCTCGGTTAGATGTTGTTTAACTTTAAATCCAGGAGAATGAATGAAAAAATGTAAGCGTGTTTCACATTCAATGCCTTTTGATTGGAGCGTTGTGTGGTTTTAGGGGCCGTATTGATCAACTGCATTGAGCTGCGGACGGTCGATCCTAATTCTAATTACATCATGGGTTAAAAAAGCTTTAAGGGACGGTTCACCCAAAAAGGAAAATCCTGTCATCATTTATGCGTCCTCATAATGTTCTAGTAGTGACTCTATGGAAATGTATTATCAAATTGTTTCCTTTCAGTGAAAGAGGTGTGTTATGTAATGTGTACCGCGATAAAGTCTCACTTGCACTTGTGAGGATAAATACGAGATATTTCCTTTTTGTGTGAAGTACTAAATCTCTTTTACGGGCAGATGAAGCCTATAATTGCACAACTCTTCACAGTTCAGTTCAGTTTTCTCACTGGAAGGGTTGGAACAAGACCGTCCTGTTCAGCATTAATTTAATTTAGTGTATTATACTCTAGTTTCAGGGCAGGGCTGGTGTAGTTACTGTTATTTAAAGCTATATGAGTTTCGTGATGAGTCAACGTCCTGTTCATGCTCACATATCCCACATCTGACCACTGACATTAATAAACACAAACATCACATGGTTTGCGGTTAAGAGATGAGACCACTGATCTAAATGTCATTTATGAAGATCAGTGTATGAGACTTAATTTTCGAGGCGAGAGCATGAAGCTTCACTTTTACCCTGTGGAGCACATTGAAAAACTTCATCCATTAATAAAGGGATACAAGCAGACATTAACAAGGAGAACTATTTAATTTCTTAGACTACAAAAAGTGTTTCTGCTTCAAACTTTGTTTAATAATTATGTAATTGAACATGCATCACTCGTATTCATTGAATTCTCACGTCGAGCACGAGCTTCTGTTTATGTTCACTGACTGATCAATGTTTATATGGGAATAAACGCCTAAATTAAATCTGTTCATCATTTAAAGCCATCAAGTCAAAAATTTGGACTAAAACACTCAATTCAAATGAATTAGTTTTATAATCTCTTTATGAAATTTGAGGCGTGAAAGTGGTAGTTCATTACAATATCTACATTTGTGTTTCGACGACGGAAGTCTCATGGGTTTGGTTCGATGTGAGGGTGAGTAATGATATGTTTTTTGTGAACACTTTAAAATAATTATTATGTAGGCTACACTTTAAGATATTTAGGTTTTTTATGACCTTAAATTTCATGAAACTGCTGGGACTTGCCCTGACGGGTGACGGCATTAATGATATGTTATCAGTGTAATTTATTATAAAACTTTACACCTGTCTTTTACTTCAGGTTTAAAAGGAGTTTATGAATGCATGCACTGAGTGGTAGCTAGACAGCAGTGTGTGTGTGTGTGTGTGTGTGTGTGTGTGTGTGTGTGTGTGTGTGTGTGTGTGTGTGTGTGTGTGTGTGTGTGTGTGTGTGTGTGTGTGTGTGTGTGTGTGTGTGTGTGTGTGTGTGTGCGCAGATAAAACCCTGTTCAGCGCAGATGCCACCCAAATCTCGACCATCTGCATTCTTCTCCATACCGGCCCCTCCTCCCGTCATATCAGATGAGATGCCAGAGAAATTTCCGATGAGGGTTGTTTTGTCAGTTTGCTGAAGCGGGCACACACACACACACACACACTCAGGTGTATGTGGGGGGTGAGAGTTTGGCTCTTCTCCACTGGCACTGAGTTCCCATCTGCCTTTAACAGTCTGTGTTGTCCTAGACTCCATCATGGATTGTCCATTGGTTGGTGTCATTGTTCCCTGCAGAGTTATTGTTTTAAATCATTCTTATTAGGGATGCACCGATATGAAAGTTTTGTCCGATACCGATAAACCTTTATATTTCAAAGCCGACAACCGATATATTGGCCGATAAATCCAAATCTACATTTTTGCATAATATTTGAGAGCCTGATTACAAAAACAAAAGTTTAACCATTAAATCTTGTCCCAAGCACACAATTATAATGTTTTCTTTATAATTTTATGTAGCTGATATAAGACAGACTTGTGCTGTGCGTGTTGAACTTTACTGTATTTTCCTTTTTTTGAAGTGATTACAATCATATTTCAAGCAATTCAAAGCCATCATGTTGAACAGTGTGCATCTGAAGCGTCTCAGCTGGAGGAAATAATACATTATTTATCGATTTTAATATATCGGCCAAATCTTCTTATCGGGCCGATAACATTAGAAATGAACATATATCGGGCCGACACCGATATAGTGGCCGATATATCGTGCGTCCATAATTTAGCCACTGGTGCAAATGACGGAAATTAATTTCTAATCTTAAAGTGTTCATCTAATCCAGGGGTTCTCAAAGTTTTGATAGGTGAGGGCCAATTTAGGAACCCAACATTGAACTGAGGGCCGCCAAAGTGGCGGGGGAGAAAACGAAGAAAAGAAAAACTGAAAAGAAAATCCCATTTGAAATTATTTTAATGACCAGGTTGCATCTCTACAGTTTACATTAGTTGCAATAAACACATTTTAATTCATAACTGAGGCTAAACCTGGCAAAACTTGTGAAAATTTTGGGGGGGAGAGAAAGAAACTTTTAAAATAGAAGCTTACCAAGTCATCATCATCATTCATTTCTATCATTGCTTGTCATTCGCGTTTCCATTATTGCAGATTTGCATATTATTATCTATCTTTTTTAACCCGTAACTGAAAAACTAAAAATGAACGGTTGTTGTCTTTTTAAAACGCAAAGTTGAAATTTTTTTTTATTTGAACTGGCTTCACCAACTGCTGCGCAAAAAAAGTAAATATCGACAGACTTTTTCAGATTTTTGTTTAAATGACTTTTTGCCCCTTAATTAAACATTTTAAATATTCACAAATTAATATGGAAAACATGGCGATTTTACTGGTTTTCTAAGGCCAAATTAGAACCTGGAATTTATATTTTTCCCGCAGTGATGAATGAGAAGAGCCATATAGCCTGTACGTGTCTGATTTAGCCTGATTTATAGGTGAGTTATAGGCTAATGATAATAAATGCGTCTGAAAAAACAGCGAGGCATTTTAATTGTTTATTAATAAACTATTGTTTTCTAAGTGTCGGCTAAAAACATATCTCCATCTCCGCTGTTAAGCAGATGCGCTTTTAGAGAGAAATCCACCTTTCATACGGATTACATAATCAGGTATTTGCTTTCGATTCGAGTTTGTTTGTTTAAAAGTGCACATTTTAAGCTTTAGCCTACATAGGCTATATTTTGTTTCAGTTCTCGCGCTCCAGTTCACGGAGATCATGAAAGTGCGTAGTAGACTAGGCTACTGATTGTTTTATTTTATTTTACAAAAGCACGTTTTCTTGTTATGAGTTTACACAAATAAAAGTAGTTGCGAATAATGCATTATTATTTTCTGTATGACCAGAAATGATAGACTAGTTTAAGTTGTTTCCACTGTTGATAGGAAAATGCAAGTGTTCGCGCCCGCGAACATTTTGAAAGGTAATGGAAACGCGGCTATTAATAAGCTTGACATTGTTAAGATTATTATTAAGTCACATTGAATATTGATTACTTGGTCAACATACCCTTTTAAATTGCAATGGGATTTGTGGTGCTGGTTTCGGTTGGCCACGATTCCTATTCCTGTGTAGACAACTACTGTTCCTGGTGGCCTTGGGAGTGAGGTCAAGTGCGATCGGTCGGTCGGACCATGTAATTACCGCTTATGCCTATGGATGCCGCTAAACACCACTAAACAGAGATATTCGTTTTTTCAAAGCAATAGTTTTAACAGTTTTACAGATGTTATCGCGGGCCGCCAGAAATGTTTCGGCGGGCCGCCATTGGCCCGCGGGCCGCACTTTGAGAACCTATGATCTAATCTAATCTAAAAAAAATAAAGAAATTCAACCCTCATGGCATTTAAACTAACTGAGTTTTTTTATATAGTTGAAGCCACTGTCATTAGCCGTTCTGTGATCTATTTTGAAGCTCATTCATTTGAATAATTATTATTATCAAATGGAAAATTGCCACTGGTACATTATTCAAAATATCTTCTTTTGTGTCCTAAGGAAGAATAGGCTACATCTTAAGTCAGTGGTGTTTGGAATGATGACAGAGTTTCCCTGTTGGAGGAATGATTTCTTTAAGTGTTTTTGGATGGGGCGATTCTTTCGCATAGAAATGCATGGAGTGTTTGCTGATGTGCGCACAGCTCGCAGTGTGTTCTGTCAGTGTGTATCATGAATCAGGCCTGTCACTGTGAGGGCAGGCTGAGAAAATATTGTTCTAGGGCCCGAACGCTGCTCCACTTCCTCTTGATCTACTGCCCCCCGAGGGGAACAGTTCCCCCTGCGGCCGGGGCGTTTACTATCGGCCCCTATATGGCCATTGTTCAAGCCTTCCCAAGATTTTTCCCAGACGGCATGTTTTCCAAAAATGCTTTCAGCCATTTCCCCTTCTTAACCTCCTAATGTTGGATCTCCCCTTCAGTGCCTCTGGGTTGAAATGACACTGGGGTGGTAGGGGGTCGGTACAGGTTTTTCAGCTAGAATTCCTTTTTGTGTGTGTGTGTGTGTGTGTGTGTGTGTGTGTGTGTGACACCAGCTGAATTGCTGCTTCCCTCAGTAGCACTCTCAGTGACATCATCCACCAAATATGTGCCTGCATTGGGGAAAAAGACGGAGCCAGATGAGGGAGGAGCGCATTGATTTCAGGACTGAGTTTTAGGGCACCCATTAGTGGGATTTCAGATTTGTCTGGCTCTGAATTACAGGACTTTTTTTGGGAATGACATAAAAAAAAAACTCTTTTCTATATGCATGCATTTTATTTATTTTAAACATTTTGACCTAATATGTTTTAATATTTAAGTCCTTCTGATGAAATCATAGGCATCTCTCTCATCATTTTATTCGAGCCCGTTCTCATCCTTTGGCGTCATATAGGTGACGCCATATGACATTTCGTTGAAATACTACGCACATGGCACCCTTTAACCCTTTAATGTGTTGTTTATTCACATTAACCCCAACTCTTACTAAAAATCCACTGCCTCATCCAATGTGTAGGCCTAAATGATGCATAGAACCAAGTCCCCACAATTTTTTCTGGTTACACTTTATTTTGATGGTCCACTTTAGACATTCTACGAATTATAAGTAACATGTCAACTAACTCTCATTAGAGTAGACTGCTAGGGTTCGATTAGCAGAATAGGTTGACATGTAGTTGCAGAATGTCTGTTGAGGAGCATCACAATAAAGAGTTATTAGATATTAAGCAGACAGTCTATTAATACTCTATTGACTGACAGTTGACATGCACTTGCAAAGTTGCTTATAGTTAGTAGAGACTGTCTAAAGTGGACTATCGGAATAGTGTGACCTTTTTTCTTTACGGCAATCCATTTCATTCAGATGCGTGTCACAATACAGAAGGGTTTTTCAGTGGCTGATGCCAATACAAATAACTAGAGAGGCGAAAGATTGCCTTTTACGTGAGCCTTATTTCAGTCCATGGTCTAATTTGTCTGATTCCTTCACAGAATGAAGAAAAGCGTAACCTCAGCCTTGGTGGTCATGTCGGCTTTGACAGTTTGCCTGATCAGCTGGTCAGTAAATCAGTGACTCAGGGTTTCTGCTTCAACATCCTCTGTGTGGGTAAGCAACTCTTAACAGCCCATTTAAACTGTTCACTAGCTCAATGTCAATGCTGGGATAGTACGATCTTGTAGTGGAGATGCTAATCAGTCATTCTCTTATCATTAGGAGAGACGGGCATCGGCAAGTCTACATTAATGAACACCCTTTTTAACACCATGTTTGAAAACGAGGAGGCCAGCCATTACCAAAACGGTGTGTACCTGCGGCCCAGAACGTACGACTTGCAAGAGAGCAACGTCCACCTAAAACTGACCATCGTCGACACGGTGGGCTTTGGGGATCAGATCAACAAAGACGAAAGGTAAAGTAAAATACAAAAGTGCCCTGTACTGTTTACACCAACGTCAGTTGCACTGAGAAACTGATATATTCAATACATACGAACGAGTCAAGCCTCACAAGCCTGTTAATACAAAGCAGTTTGTTCATATTTGAACACCCACATGCTGAAAACTCATAAAAAGCTTCAATTAAACGCTCTTGTCTATGGAAAGGGATCGGTTTGGGGTGGAAAACGAAGAGAGGAAATGAAGTAAAAGAGTCAGTATTGTCATTAACTGCAATACGCAGTGCAATTGTGTTTATGTATGTGTGTGTTATGGGGGAATAAAGTTTTAAAAGATACTGAATTCGAGTGTATTGTCAAAATATTTAAAATTGGGAAATATTGGAAAATGTTATAAAGTAGCTAAGCCTACTAATTTAGACATGCCACTAGAAAATTTTGATTTGCTCTGCATGTCCTACCTATGATTAAAAAAGTCAGGGTGGGCTTAACTTGTTGATGGCAGAGCAGCACTGTTGAAGCATTTTAGAAAAATAGGCAGAAGATGATGCATGTGGTAGGGATTTTTTTAATGATAGTAAAAGCATAGTCCATATTAAGACTGCTCCTCTAAACAATTCCCAATCTAGTTTAGGTTGTAGGCCTAACTGTTGATTATTAACTGGGGTGATATTAAATCATGAATATCAAAACTGACATGTCGAGACAAAATCTCGACTCGGACTCGACCCTTCAAAGACTCGGTCTTGACTCGGACTCGGCATAGGCGGTCTCGTCCCCATCACTATGGTTGAAAAGCTTGAAAAGTAAGCCCACGTTATAATGTTGACTGCATTCAACTTTTGTTGTTATAAGAAAAATGTTTAAAGAAATGTTATTCTTTATTGTATATGAAATATGTTTATCAAAAACATTGAGTGACGGCTCAAACTCATTATTCTCCATTGTTGCGACTCCTCTCTTCCCAGTCTGTCAGTAACGCTCTGTTTACTTCCTGTCTCTATGAAGCCCCGCCTTCTGAAAAGCACACTGTGCTCTGATTGGTCGGCTGGAGCTGAACTTTGCAGAGAAACTGCAACATTACACGCTAAAGAAAGATGAACACAAGTCCTCTATTTGATAACAAAATCAAATATTAAGCATGTCCCAAATGTTATCAGGTTGCAAACCTCATTTAAAATAAATGATAAACAAAACAACTGCCCGTTAGTCGAGAGAGTAAAGAAACACTGATTTTTCTCAGGTTTTTAAGGCCATATTTTGTATTGGACTCTTAGAATACGCCTTCTAACCCTCTGCATGTTGGGTGTGAGATAGACAGAGACTTACGGGTGCCAGACATTGCATCTTTTGGGAAAAATGCATCCAGAACAAGACAGCGTAGGCTCTGAAAGCGTACGAGCGGTGCATGCTGGGAAAAATGCCTGAGAAGTCAAGAGACGAGGTCAGAGAATGTAAACATGATCCAGGCCAGTCTCTACACAGCTGTGTCTCTCTTCTTCTCACACAAAGTGTCTCGATTTTTGAGAAGAGATGACAAATATATCAAACTCTTTCAAATATTATTGATGTTCAGTGGCTTTGTATGCGTATTGTAATGCTGATTTGTTGTCTGTTTCTCTCAGCTATAAACCTATTGTGGATTATATCGACACACAGTTTGAAAACTACCTGCAGGAAGAGCTGAAAATAAAGCGTTCCCTCTTCAACTACCACGACACCAGGATTCACATCTGCCTCTACTTCATCTCTCCGACGGGACACTCGCTCAAGTCCCTGGATTTAGTCACGATGAAGAAGCTGGACAGTAAGGTAGGTGCCCGTCACTACGGTTCGGGTCACTAGCAAGTGTTCTGCATGAGAATCTCCACCTGTTATGAAGATTACACTTCATTGCAAACGCATGTGCTGTATCCTCCTGATGACTCGTTATAAAATAAGGATATTATTATTATAATAGCAAATTATATGCATGTGAAATTGCTGAAATTAACTTTTTTGTTTTCTTTTTTTTTTTTACACAAGATTCGCTCCAAGTGTGTATAGTTTTCAGCCAGTGCTTACAATATCAAAATGTGTAAAGTTGTAAGACTGTTTCAAAAGCTGAATATTGCAAAAGCCAAAGTTATCATCATCCTCATCAATATTAATATATCATTCAAGTGGACTAGGTTACAAAACAAGTGTGAGTGGAAAACATTATTACCGTACTACTAAATGTTGTTATTGCTTATGTTTTAAAATGTAGAAGTTGTGTATGACATGAACAGGGTTTGAAATGAACTTTTTCACTCACCGGCCAATTTGGCTAACCAGATTACCTACGTCACGGCTTTGTTTAAAATAAAATTTGGATTTCATACATTAATTTCTTATTCAAACAAAATCCTGTCATCCAGCATCTCCTCCTTTTCTCCAAAAATGTGTTTTAGTTGGACAGATCAATACAGCACACAGAAACATAAAAAATAACAGTATTTTCTGTTAACCAAATGCTCTTTAATCTTCGCTATTGCTTCAATGCAGATGAACAAGCGTGTCGTTATTTGTTGTGTAGTGACGTGTGTGTGTGTGTGTGTGTTCAAGTAAGCCAGATATGAGCAGATTCTGCAATACGCTGTATTTAATATATCATGACTCACGAGTATTTGTGTAAATCTGTGCAGATTTGTCTTACACGAACTTCCAGCAAAGTGAGTCAATATAATAAGTAACAGTTCAAACTGGCGAGTGATCTGACAGTGTTTCCCGCCACAGTCGATTTATACACACATTTGGCGAGTGTTCATCATTTCAAACCCAATGTCAAATGTGACATTACGTTCAAATTTCTTTTGCTGCCAAAAGCATGAATGACCATCTTGTTTGCGCTTGTTTTGTGAGTTTGTAGGGAATGTCATTAGTGATGAGTGTATTGATCATTGATAATGTGTAAATGTAGGACAGTGGGCAGGGCTTCTCTCTTCCTGCCAGTGGAAAAAGAGCCGATCGATTCGTCATTTCATCAGAGAATAATGCCGTGAACGAGAGGAGACTCTGGGGTTTGTGTTTGCAGGAGATACACAGATGGTTCATAATGATGTGGCCTCAGGGCCCCGTGAAAACAAATACATGCTAAACCTGGGGAGCGCTTGTTTTTCTGTCCGCCATTAGATCAGGTCAGATGACCCAGTCTGGTGTGATTGGTCTTCTCTGCTCTGATTGGTCAGATGACCCAGTCTGTTGTGATTGGTCTTCTCTGCTCTGATTGGTCAGATGACCCAGTCTGTTGTGATTGGTCTACTCTGCTCTGATTGGTCAGGTGACCCAGTCTGTTGTGATTGGTCTACTCTGCTCTGATTGGTCAGGTGACCCAGTCTGTTGTGATTGGTCTACTCTGCTCTGATTGGTCAGATGGCCCAGTCTGTTGTGATTGGTCTACTCTGCTCTGATTGGTCAGATGACCCAGTCTGTTGTGATTGGTCTACTCTGCTCTGATTGGTCAGGTGACCCAGTCTGTTGTGATTGGTCTACTCTGCTCTGATTGGTCAGGTGACCCAGTCTGGTGTGATTGGTTACTCTGGTCTGATTGGTCAGATGGTCCAGTCTGCTGTGATTGGTCTACTCTGCTCTGATTGGTCAGATGGTCCAGTCTGGTGTGATTGGTCTTCTCTGCTCTGATTGGTCAGATGGCCCAGTCTGGTGTGATTGGTCTTCTCTGCTCTGATTGGTCAGATGGCCCAGTGTGTTGTGATTGGTCTACTCTGCTCTGATTGGTCAGGTGACCCAGTCTGTTGTGATTGGTCTACTCTGCTCTGATTGGTCAGGTGACCCAGTCTGTTGTGATTGGTCTACTCTGCTCTGATTGGTCAGGTGACCCAGTCTGGTGTGATTGGTTACTCTGGTCTGATTGGTCAGATGGTCCAGTCTGCTGTGATTGGTCTACTCTGCTCTGATTGGTCAGATGGTCCAGTCTGGTGTGATTGGTCTTCTCTGCTCTGATTGGTCAGATGGCCCAGTCTGGTGTGATTGGTCTTCTCTGCTCTGATTGGTCAGATGGCCCAGTGTGTTGTGATTGGTCTACTCTGCTCTGATTGGTCAGATGGCCCAGTGTGTTGTGATTGGTCTACTCTGCTCTGATTGGTCAGGTGACCCAGTCTGGTGTGATTGGTTACTCTGGTCTGATTGGTCAGATGGTCCAGTCTGCTGTGATTGGTCTACTCTGCTCTAATTGGTCAGATGGTCCAGTCTGGTGTGATTGGTCTTCTCTGCTCTGATTGGTCAGATGGCCCAGTGTGTTGTGATTGGTCTACTCTGCTCTAATTGGTCAGATGACCCAGTCTGTTGTGATTGGTCTACTCTGCTCTGATTGGTCAGATGGCCCAGTCTGTTGTGATTGGTCTTCTCTGCTCTGATTGGTCAGATGACCCAGTCTGTTGTGATTGGTCTACTCTGCTCTGATTGGTCAGACGACCCAGTGTGTTGTGATCGGTCTACTCTGCTCTGATTGGTCAGATGGCCCAGTCTGTTGTGATTGGTCTACTCTGCTCTGATTGGTCAGACGACCCAGTGTGTTGTGATCGGTCTGCTCTGCTCTGATTGGTCAGATGGCCCAGTCTGTTGTGATTGGTCTGCTCTGCTCTGATTGGTCAGACGACCCAGTGTGTTGTGATCGGTCTGCTCTGCTCTGATTGGTCAGATGGCCCAGTCTGTTGTGATTGGTCGGCTCTGCTCTGATTGGTCAGATGGCCCAGTCTGTTGTGATTGGTCGGCTCTGCTCTGATTGGTCAGATGGCCCAGTCTGAGGCTCAGGTCACAGGCTGGCATTATGCAAATTTATTACAAACATGTAGATTCAAACAGGAAGTGAGACGGGAATTCCTGACGACTTGTTTCAGGCCAATCGAAATCACTCATTTCTTTTGGAAGACATGAACTCCATTTATCTCCACTTTGATCTCTGAAACTTTGCAGACCTTTTGCATTCACGAACAGCTTTATTTCTACACTACATTATTGGGGCACTTTAATGTTACCACTCTGAGACAAATGTATTCATGAGATGGCTTAGGAGACTGACAGCCCCAGTTAATATCTACTTCTGTTTTATAAGGAGAATTTTTTTGCACTTTCAGCATTCTGCTAAATTTCTCAGTTTGTCACATAGAAAGTCACGATTGAGGCTTGTTTGCTTGTTATTTTATGACTGGTATGTTAAATACATGTAGCCTGATTTATTACTGGTATCTCATTTAACACAAGATCTATATCTAACTACAAACTCTCCAGATGTGGAACTAGAACACAGACATGTTGTGAAATGTCTTTGTTTTTGTTTTCTTTTAGGTGAACATCATCCCTATTATCGCTAAAGCTGACACGATTTCCAAGAGCGAGCTACACAAGTTCAAGATAAAAATCATGAGCGAGCTGGTTAGCAATGGGGTTCAGATCTACCAGTTTCCCACAGATGATGAAGCCGTCACAGAAATCAATTCCTCTATGAACGTGAGTCTTTGCTTATCATAGACATAAACCACATAAAGGCGTGTGTGCAATTGGAATTTAAATACAGATGTGAATGTGTATTTCAGTGGGCACAGATGCAAAGGAAATCAGATTGAGTACTAGTAGGACTTGTAACATTACCAATGTAGCCTTTAATTGTCTTTATTCTAGGCCCATCTTCCCTTTGCTGTGGTGGGCAGTGTCGAGGAGGTGAAGGTGGGCAATAAGACCGTGAGGGCCAGGCAATACCCATGGGGAGTCGTTCAAGGTAAGAAATAGGGCTGTCAAATAAAAATCTGAATTTCGAATATTCATCATATAAAACAAAAAATCACATTCGAATGCAAAGCGAATGGCAGTTTGATATTTTGTGTTCATGTAGTTCATTACGCTGTGTGTTTTCTCAGGTTACTGATGCACAAACACAGTTTTATGCGCTATTGTAACCTAATTTACACTAAAGCACATTAAGGAAATTATATTTGATTTAAGAACAATTGTTTAAAAAGTGAATGTCATTTCAAGAAAAGATGGGATGCTTGATTTGGTTTACGTTTGCTTATTGCGCTCGCTTGCGCCCTCTTGTGGGCATATGAGACAACACAGCACTTTATTTTCCTTTTAACATTAAGTACTGCCTTTAGGATTATCATTTGAAATTTGCTAATATTTAAGAAAGAAATTCGAATTTAGCTTTTCAGCCATTTTGACAGCGCTAGTAAGAAATAACAGTCTTGCAGTGTGGCTGTTTTAGTTGATGTTACTCTGTCACTGGAGAATATCACGCTCGAGGGCCTGGAGTGTGTCGGACACTTTCATTTGAACCCTGCTGTTTATTTTCCTTCAGCTTCTCTCTGTGGATACTGGTTGGGGGGGGGGTACTATTTTTACAAGGCCTTTCATGTGAAAACAATCCCATCAATCAAAGCGGCGATAAATGCCACTCTCGACGGAAGCTAATTACGCTGTTGTCTCAGATGTGAGCGAGAGAGCTCTGCCACTGAGAAGGTCACGTCGTTAGCCGTAACCGTGTGTCAGTTTAATTGCTCGTCCAGCTCAAGTAGAGACTCGTGCTCCATGACAGAGACGCTCGGCGTAGAGCTCTTCACTTAGAACAGCGCTTGGCTTTGGGAAGTCTCGTAGGGTTTTTCAGTAGGGCTGCACGATTTGGGGAAAATGTCATATTGTGATTATTGAGGTCAATATTGCGATTGCGATATAATAAACAAATGATTTCATGAGTCAACTTGCTTGGTTCTAAAGCAAAATGCACACACAGATTAGTGATAATTCTGAAATGTGTATTTTTCAACTCAAACTAGCAACAACAACTAAATGATTGATAACACCTATAATGATCAATAAGCCATTGATGTCTGGATAAAAATTAATTTAATTTTAATTTAAGTGAACTTCAAACAATCCTCACATAAACCCATAATAAATGTCATATTTACCTGTGCTCTTCCTGTCTAACAGGTAGGACATACAGAAATTTAATAAAGTTATCAAACAGTCTGCGCTGCATACATTATCAATTATATGGACTAAAATCCTATTTAAAGCTACACAAGTTCTTTGGTCAAGAGCAGTGAGTGTTTTTCTCTGTTCCCTTTGTTCTTTGATTAACTTTACTGACAGAAAGTATTATTGGATGCTGGCCCTTTAAGAGTTGCTGACAGAGACGCGGATCTCACACGCGCCTTAAGCCCCGTTCCCACTACACGCGACTTTGTCGCTGCAAGTCGCCAGGCGCTGGCGATGAGGTCGCTAGTGGGCGTTCCCACTACTGGTTGACTAGTATGACATCCAAAAGACAGCGAATCAGCTTTCTTGCCATCCATCACTGCAGGCCCAGGGGCTGAGGAGAAGGATCACGTGCGCTCCACTCCTATTGGTTGTCGCTCGCGAAAATCGCTCTTCATTTGCATAAACTTAAAAATTTCTCAACTTTGTCGCGTTGCTAGACACACCCCATCTAGTCGCCAACGGTCGCTGTGGCGCGTGTCGCCGGAAGTCGCCCGCTCACCATTGAAATGAATGGTGTCGCGTGTAGTGTGAACGGGGCTTTATTCTCTCACAACTCTTTGCGACCATCATAAGACTGCTCTTATGTTATGAAGACACTCGACAAATGATATTTTGGCATAATTGTGTGTGTTATTGTTCATTCACTTCAAGCGTAAAGAGAACTGTATTCTGGCGCGCGGTCTGTGCACACGCATGATACTGGCGCGCGTCTTTCAGTCAGGACATGCACCGGCAGCGCGCTCTCTTTTGACGTGTCTCGCTAAAATGGTTTAAACTTTAAAGCATTCGCATGAATAAGAGCGGGATCATGTAACACTAGCCAAAGGATGACAAAAAATAACAGATGCTGCGTTAACAGCCCTAATTTGTTTATTTCATATAAAATCGCATTATTTTGCGTCATATAATCGCATAGGCTTGACATCGCGATTACGATTGCGATACGATTAATCGTGCAGCACTATTTTTCAGCATGCAGACAAATACAGACAAATACAAAAGTTCTTAGGCATATGACTACTTGCTTAACTAGTTCAGACTAGAGATGCACGATATATCGGCCACCATACCGATATGTGTTCATTTATAATGTTATCGTTATCGGCCCGATAAGAAAAATGTTGCCGATAAATAATGTATTATTTCCTCCAGCTTAGACACTTCAGATGCGCACTGTTCAACTTGATGGTTTTGAATTGGTTAAAATATGATTCGAATCACTTCAAAATAGCAAAATACAGTAAAGTGGAACATGTCATATCGGCTACATAAAATTATGACTTTATAAGGCTCCGCCTTTCAAAGTTTACTCACTGGCCTTGAGCCTGGAGAGAAGATCGAGTGGACCTTCAAGCGCTCGTCCCTTCAGTGGTGACCGTTGTTACTGTACTGACCGTGTGTGTGTGTGTGTGTGTGTGTTGCAGTGGAGAATGAGAGTCACTGTGATTTTGTGAAGCTGCGGGAGATGTTGATCAGAGTGAACATGGAGGATCTGCGAGAACAGACTCACGCCAGACACTACGAGCTCTACAGGCGCTGTAAACTCGAGGAGATGGGCTTCAAAGACACCGACCCGGACAGCCAGCCCTTCAGGTGAGCACCCCCTCACACACTCCCTGCTAGCTCTCAACCGTAGACTGTAAATAAATATGGGCGTGGTGTCCGTGACGTCACCCGTAGTGTTTCTGAAGAGCGTTTTTGAAGCCCAAAGTGGGCGGATACCTGTTGGTATCGCGTCACTCCCGGATAAACCAAACTGTGCAGCGAGGCGGATTAGCTGAGGTGACGTGACGCTAACAGACAAACGGCTAGTAGTGACATCAGCGGAAATCCACCTGTCACTCAAGTGACCACGCCCTTAATTATGCAGAACTCTAAGGCTTAATATAATTTAAACGGATGAGTTATAAAAAAATTCACCCCCCTCACAGTCATCATGAAGGGCAAAATGAGCTATATAGACCAAAACCACTTTTTGCACATGTTTTTGTCTGCTGTAAAGTTGGGCATTTTAACATGGGGGTTTATGGGATTGACTCTCTCCTGCAGCCTTGCTCTAGTGGCCAGTCGATGAACTGCAGTGTAATTCACTTCAGTGTTGGTTTCAAGAGAGAGACTGGAAGGCTGCCGCTTGCTCTCAACATGCACTGATTTTGCAATTTGGTGTTTCTTAGTAGCAACAAATACCATGTGACCAAAAGCACAAATCTTATTGGTTGGCCAGTTTCCTTCACCGTGTGATGGAGAATAGATTTGCATTAGTGCCATGCGAATGTTTGTGACGTTCGTTCATATTAAAATGTTTATCGCACAGAATTTTGTTCATTGTGTGATCAGGCCTTTACACTGAAAGTGTTCTGCTTTTGATTCAAAACTGTGTTCTGGAAATAACTTTGGAAATTGTAAAGTCAGCATGAAATCACAGTTAACCCTTTCAGTTCTGATTCAGATTTACAACATGTAAATACATCCATTTCTCCCGAAATACATGAAAGAAGTAAGTGTCTGGTGAACTGGGAGAAGAATTAACTCAACTTTATAGATCATTTGTGTGATGATGTGTTGTGGGCGGAGCCTACCTGAATAAAAGAGTGAAAAGGGGCATTTTGTGTTTATATCTTATAATTCATATAAACTCGATGTTCTGCCTTTTTTTCCTCAGAATTAGGAGTTTATTTTTTCCCTCAGATTTGTGAAACTCGCAATTGCAAGAAAAAAGTCACAATTGTGGGATAAAAACAGGTTTAAATGTTATCTATGTAAAATGTAATGGGTTAAAGTGTTATTTCATGTGGTAACTGCAGGGCTTGTACATTATGCCCTCTATGAACTGCATGTGAATATTATGTGGATCTATTGTTTACATCAAATCCATGCTTTAATAGTAGGGAAATAGTCGCCGGTTTCATCAGTCCAGTCTGTCTGTTTGATGGCTTGCAAACGGCGTCTTCGACATCTTAAAGTAAACATATGGTTGAAAACACTGAACCGTTGTGGTGTATGATGGTCTGACTCTAACTCAGTTCAAGGTTGATCACGTGACCATATATTGAGATCTTACGCTTCAAAGTTGGGATGCACGATATACTGGCCACCATATCGGTATCAGCTCGAAGATTTGGCCGATGTATTAAAGCTGATAAATAATGTATTATCTCCTCCAGCTGAGACGCTTCAGATGCGCACTGTTCAACATGATGGCTTTGAATTGCTGGAAATATGAATGTAATCGCTTCAAAAAAGGAAAATACGGTTATGAGCAGCACAAGTCTGTCATATCGGCTACATAAAGTGATTATGAGAACATTTATAATTGTTTGTTTGGGAAATGAATTTAATGGTGAGACTTTTGTTTTTGTAATCAGGCACTTTTATATAAAAATTTGGATTTCGATTTATCGTATCAGCCAAAATCGTCATGTCGGTGCATCCCTACGTCAAAGGGTTAATTAATATACATTCCTGGTTTTATCATCCATCAGTTTTACATATTCAGCAGAAATAATGTCTTCATGCTACTCTGTAATAACTGTTTGTTTTGGAAAAAAATGGTTTCCTGTTGGCTGTGACATTAATATAAATTAAATATTGTGGACACTTAGGCTTGTTTTGGGCTACTGATCCCTCTTTAAAATGTAGCGCAGTTGTCGAACATAATGCCAGTAAAAGAACAAAATCTGTAAAG
The DNA here is from genome assembly GCA_029959095.1 of Rhinichthys osculus. Lineage (NCBI taxonomy): Eukaryota > Metazoa > Chordata > Actinopteri > Cypriniformes > Leuciscidae > Rhinichthys > Rhinichthys osculus. The sequence continues at coordinate 3,560,250 of JARWKJ010000014.1, read as the reverse complement.
ATAAATATAACGATAACTATATTAGCATCCACACCAACGGACGGAGACGTTCTGTTTATTATGAGCGCACTGCAGTATTCTGTGTTTTCATCCTGATGTTCGCTCACGTTTTTCAGAAAAGGCTTTATGTGTGAATGATTAAATGGATTTTGCTGCTTGGAAATGAATCACATTGAATGCAGTTTCATGTGGATTTTAAGTTAAAATGTTTGTAAAATTTGCATGTAAATCTTTTATCAAAAGGAAAATCAGGTTAAATACGTTACCATATAAAATTGCCCAGTTCAAAGCAAAATATTTTCTACAGTCTGCAGGAGACGTATGAAGCCAAAAGGAAGGAGTTTCTGGGAGATCTGCAAAGGAAGGAAGAGGAGATGAGGCAGATGTTCGTTAATAAAGTGAAGGAGACGGAGGGCGAGCTGAAGGAGAAGGAGAGAGAGGTTAGTCCTGGTGAATGGGATAGTTCACCCAAAATTAAAATTAGCCCATGATTTACTCACCCTGAAGCCATCCTAGGTGTATAGGAAATTCTTCTTTCAGACGAATACAATCAGAGTTATAGTAAAATATAATATATATGTCCTGGCTCTTCCAAGCTTTATAATGGGAGTCAATGGGTATATTGTTTTGGAAGTCCCTAAAAGTTCATCTATTCATGATAAAAGTGCATCTATCCATCATTAAAGTGCATCTATCCATCATAAAAGTGCATCTATCCATCATAAAAGTGCATCTATCCATCCTTAAAGTGCATCTATCCATCATAAAAGTGCATCTATCCATCATAAAAGTGCATCTATCCATCATAAAAGTGCATCTATCCATCATTAAAGTGCATCTATCCATCATTAAAGTGCATCTATCCATCATAAAAGTGCATCTATCCATCATAAAAGTGCATCTATCCATCATTAAAGTGCATCTATCCATCATAAAAGTGCATCTATCCATCCTTAAAGTGCATCTATCCATCATTAAAGTGCATCTATCCATCATAAAAGTGCATCTATCCATCATAAAAGTGCATCTATCCATCATAAAAGTGCATCTATCCATCATAAAAGTGCATCTATCCATCCTTAAAGTGCATCTATCCATCCTTAAAGTGCATTTATCCATCATAAAAGTGCATCTATCCATCATAAAAGTGCATCTATCCATGATAAAAGTGCATATATCCATCATAAAAGTGCATCTATCCATCATAAAAGTGCATCTATCCATCATAAAAGTGCATCTATCCATCATAAAAGTGCATATATCCATCATAAAAGTGCATCTATCCATCCTTAAAGTGCATCTATCCATCATAAAAGTGCATCTATCCATCATAAAAGTGCATCTATCCATCATAAAAGTGCATATATCCATCATAAAAGTGCATCTATCCATCCTTAAAGTGCATCTATCCATCATAAAAGTGCATCTATCCGTCATAAAAGTGCATCTATCCATCATAAAAGTGCATCTATCCATCATAAAAGTGCATATATCCATCATAAAAGTGCATCTATCCATCCTTAAAGTGCATCTATCCATCATAAAAGTGCATCTATCCGTCATAAAAGTGCATCTATCCATCCTTAAAGTGCATCTATCCGTCATAAAAGTGCATCTATCCGTCATAAAAGTGCATCTATCCATCATAAAAGTGCATCTATCCATCATAAAAGTGCATCTATCCATCATTAAAGTGCATCTATCCATCATAAAAGTGCATCTATCCATCATTAAAGTGCATCTATCCATCATTAAAGTGCATCTATCCATCATTAAAGTGCATCTATCCATCATTAAAGTGCATCTATCCATCATTAAAGTGCATCTATCCATCATTAAAGTGCATCTATCCATCATAAAAGTGCATCTATCCATCATAAAAGTGCATCTATCCATCATAAATGTGCATCTATCATCATTAAAGTGCATCTATCCATCATAAAAGTGCATCTATCCATCATAAAAGTGCATCTATCCATGATAAAAGTGCATCTATCCATCATAAAAGTGCATCTATCCATCATAAAAGTGCATCTATCCATCATAAAAGTGCATCTATCCATCATAAAAGTGCATCTATCCATGATAAAAGTGCATCTATCCATCATAAAAGTGCATCTATCCATCATAAAAGTGCATCTATCCATGATAAAAGTGCATCTATCCATCATAAAAGTGCATCTATCCATCATAAAAGTGCATCTATCCATCATAAAAGTGCATCTATCCATGATAAAAGTGCATCTATCCATCATTAAAGTGCATCTATCCATCATAAAAGTGCATCTATCCATCATAAAAGTGCATCTATCCATCATAAAAGTGCATCTATCCATCATAATATGACTCTGATTGTATTCGTCTGAAAGAAGAAAGTCATATATACAGCTAGGATGACTTGAGGGTAAGTCATGAGAGGGTTCACCCAAAAATGAAAATTAGCCCATGAAGTCAGCATGGCCTGCGTCTGGCGTAACACACACTGATCTCGCGCGCTCTGTCCTCAGTTACACGAGAAGTTTGAGCAGCTGAAGCGCATGCATCAGGAGGAGAAGAGGAAGGTGGAGGAGAAGAGGCGGGATCTGGAGGAGGAGATGAACGCCTTCAACAGGAGGAAAGTGGCGGCCGAGACGCACTCGCTCTCACAGCCGCTCAAGAAGGACAAAGACAAGAAAAAGTGAGTTCTTACACTTCCATCTTATTCTCAGGCGTGTGTGTATCGCCCAGTGGAACGGGCACTCGTCATATATGGCCTCTAGATTATATATTAAGGGTGTAACGATCCCCTCGTGTCACGATTCGATACAAATCACAATATGATATTATTGCAAGACATATGATAAAAGATTAACATAAAATTAATTCTTTTTTCCCTAAAAATGGCTTGTCGTTGGAGATGATTCAATCAAATTGCACGAGTCAAAATAGTGATGTCAGAAAGCATGGCTGATGTTAGTTTCAGTGCAAACACAGTAAGAGTGGCATTATCTCAACACAGCCCTTGCTTTAATGTGGCCAGAGAGATTTCTCTCATCATATCCAAAGTCCTTTTCCAAAAACCATTGTTTTCAACTTTGTGTCCAATGTATTAGAAGGAGCTTCAGGGACGTCAGCCTGTTCTGACTGTGGCTCTAATGAAGCTCGTCTAGCGCCATCTTGTGGTTATTGATGGTATCTGTGAGCATCCATTTTGTGGTTTGTAGCTGACATGGATCCTGTCCTGTAACACAATCCGCTTTTCTACCGCCGGACCGAACCGCTCAAGCGTTCCATGGTTCAGTTTGTAATCCTGGCTCAAGTGGAAACAACTTATCGTTCTTCAATCCATTCGGCCCGACCCTTTGTGTTAAAAGTCGGTGTAAAAGTCACATTTTATTATTACATTCAGAGATAATGTGGGATATTCTAAACGCTATAAACATGTATTTTAGTTCCCGTCACAACAAGTCCTTTACATTTAATGGTATTCAGATCACAACAGGAATGAAGAATAAAACAAACCTAAATTATACTGCCATTCATATTAAATCATTAAATCATATTTTAAGCAAAAGTTAAGCTGGCATGTTTGAGCTCATACTTCTTTCTTATAAAGTGGACAGTCCGCTCCTTGATTCTGATTGGTCGAGACGCATTCGAAGACGTTCTCACACATGCATCAGTAAAGAACTACTGGACAATAAATAACACTTTCACACGCCACCCATCCAACGGCTCACTCCAGAAACACACTAAATGTCTTATTGTCTGTATTTGTGATTCCAAAATAGTGCTGTGAAATAATTAATCACATCCACAATAAATGTTTGTGTTTACATATGTGTGTGTGTGTACTGTATATAATTATTTTGCATATATAAATACACACACACACGTGCATATATTTGAGAAATATTTGCATGTATATATTTAATATTATATATTTTATATATAAATAACACATTTTTCTTAAATGTATACATGCAAATATGTGTGTATTTATGTATACAAAATAATACAGTAGGCTACACACACATATATTATGTAAACACAAACTTTTATTTTGGATGCGTTTAATCGTTTCACAGAAATAATAATAGTTGCAACTCAAAATAATAATCAAGTCACTTTATGAATAGCATCAGTCCAACTATTCCCGCATCACAACATGCTTGTATATGTGTGTGTTTTTTTAAGTACACATGTTTCCATTCTACATCAGTTTGTTTTCATTTATTTTGTGATTCATTTTCCTGTTTTGTGTTTGTTTGTCTTCTTTCAGTTAATTTATGAGCTCATCGCAGGCCATCCATGGACTTTCCTTCATTAACGTTGCAACATCAGCTTTTGTTTTTTTGACATGTTCCTCATGACATTGTGTTAAAGAACCAAAGATCCTGATGGGAAGACCGAGAGATGCATTATGGGGACTCATTTGCCACATTTGTTTGGGGGGGTGAATGTCATTTTTTTGTTTCAACCCCATTTTATGGTTGTTGTTTTTTTCTTTTTTACACAGTTAGTTTTGGTACTAACCATCTGTTGATTTGTCTTACAGTCAGGCCAATGTTGTGACGTACATGTTTCCCTTGCCAACAGTTGTACAGTAGTATTTAAGATCTGAGCCAAACTCATTAGCACAGCAGTGATGAAACTAATGCACACATGTGTATGATTTTATTATTATATAAGCCTGCATGGGTATGGCTAAATAAAGCAGTCTTAACAGTTATTTTGGTACAGTTTTTAAAAGTACATGACAACAGATATGCAAATTATATTTTTTGTATTGTAGACAGAGCATAATGCGATATGGCATTCAGATTATATTGTTTATCATCCAAGCCATACTGTAGAGGTAAAGACAACTTAATTTGCATAAGGGGACATGTTGTATCAGCTGACATTGAAAATAAACACTCCCCTGATTTCCTTGAACTGTTGGAATGTGTTTGTGGTGTTGGGTATATAAAATGTGTGTATATAACTTAATTTTTAATAGGAAAATGAGCTGGCTGTTGTCATCCACGGGTCCAGTTGAAGCCGAAAGCTGTAATTGTGTCAGTATTCTGTAGTAACTAACTTCATTGGGGCTTTGGATGTAAAGTTGAAGTTCTCTGTGAAGCATAAATTGTGTATCCATCTCTGCCTCTGGTGTCTCTTCCACATTCATTAACAAAACAGTTTCCATGTGCAATTCAAAACATTCTACTATATAATATGTGAAGGAAGGGGGGCGATTACAATGAGGAGAAATATATATATTTTTCACTCTAATGGTAAAACACTTTTAAAGACATTTACTTTGTTACTAAAATAACATTATAAAAACTTTATAAAAAGCAAATTATACTTTTAAAGACATCTAGTTGCGTTTTAGCACTTCCGGTTCCATCGTCCCGAAGTCGATGGATTTTTTTTAATGGGGTTTTGGTTAAAATGGCCGAAATAAGGTCTGAGGTGAACACGAGCTCAGGACACTTTCACGTATTATTCTACGACATATAAAATACATCAATATTACATCACTCGAGATTTTTTTTTAAGCTGTTACGTGTCTTTAAAAAAGGCTTTGCTAGCAAGTGGCTAAATGTGACGACAGAGGCTGTTGAGGAGATAAACGTCATTAAGCCGAACAGAACAGGTAAACTCAGCACAATTATAACCAAACTGATGCTGTAAAAGCGGACTCTTACAAACTATTCTGACTCGAATAGTTCTAGGGAAATGTTTTAGATAAACTGAAAGAGTTGTCGGAAACTTAGTGACGTTGAATTCGTGGGACTGTGGTGTAGTTCGTTAATCCTTTAGCTTTTTACTTCTGACGACTGCATTTAGGTTTCAAAATTCATAGAAATTGTGTTCATCTGTGATACTTGTCTTGATGGACAAAACGTGCTAATATCATAAACTTTTGTTGATCACAGAGCTTATTCTTTAGTCATAATCCAAAAACCTATGGGAAATTCCTGTCGAGGGAACCAGTGTCATGAGAACTGCCGGTTGGCCTACATAGTGACGTCATACATCTATTGGTCACCCTTTACGTCTGTCAAAAAAAAAATCTGTCTGTGGTTTTTCTCAAGTATTTAACCAATGAAACGTAATAAAAAGAGCTTGTGACTAAACCTCGTAACTCCATTGGTTCCTCAAACTGTCAGTCAAGCCTCATGACTCCGCCCCGCCTCTGTCGCGCGCAGTTTGGAGCGTCTTTGCTTGTTTGCTATGCGAAGGTAAATGAATAAGTTTGAATAAGTTCAGTGTTTTCTTTACTCAAGAAACTATATAAGTAAAGGATCATGTTTTATATATTTGAAGAGAGTAGAATGTTAATAATATAAAATGACACATTCCATATAAAAACAGGATTTAACGTTTATATCAAAGTTTATATTGTGGCTTTATGTAAGGTAGAAGCATTGCTTATGTACATGTATAATAACGCGAACATTCAATAGCATGCCTATTTCAAAACAGCATTTATTTGATATAGAAATATTTTCTAAAATTGTATTTAGTGTAACTTTTGATCAATCGAATGCATCCTTGCTGAATAAAAGTACTAATTTCTTTAAACATAAATAGATCTTATTGGCTCCAAACATTTGAACTGCAGTGAGTATTGATATATTTTTTAATTGTCACATTTGCTCTATTACAAATTACTACTAAAAGGGATATTTTACTCTAAATTAATGCAGGTTTGAAATGACATGAGGGAAATTTAATGACAGTTTAATTTTATTCAAACAAATCCCCAAAACATATTTTGATTCACAGAAGAAAAAGTCTTCCGGTTTTGGAACAACTTGAGGGAGTGTATATAATGGTATATAATTTCCATATTTTTGGTGAACCATACTTTTAAACTATTTTCCTGTATAATGCTTTAATGACACATTTACTCAGACACTAAGAAAACTGACTTTATTGATAAAAAAAAAAAAAAACTATGTTTCTGACGTCACAAACGACCTTGTAACCAATCAGATCAACGTGTGATCGTCAACCAGTGGATCTCTGAGCTGAGTGAGTGAGTGGAGGCGGGGCTCATTTGCATATTCATAGAACCACGCATACTAAATGAGGCAAGTGTCGAGTTACATTTAAGCGATTTTAAGATCATGAAAAATACATTTTAATATGTAATTTTGGTGATCAAAGATGAGTTTTAAGGGATAAAATGATTGACTTTAACATTGTGTGTACACACAGTAAGAAAACTAAGAACACATGTAGTGTCAACAGTCTGTTTTATTGCATAGAAGGACACTGTTTTCCAAGCAACATAAAAGCTGCCGTTTTTACTAAATAAATTAGTCCCATTCAGAAAAGAAAATTTCCATGTTTCATTTAGGAGGAACAGAAATTTAATATCTGTAGCTGCCTTTAAAAAGGGTCGGGAAGGAGGTGTTTTTGGATAAAAACGAGAAAAATAATATCTGAATAGAATGTTATTTCCTCTTCACATTAATCCTACAAAAGGATTCTTTCTATGATCGACAAATACCATAAAGCATAACTTGATTACGGAATGATCCAATCCCAGACAGAAACCGTGTCGGCTCAGATCCGGCATGTGTGGATGTACCGGATGTGGGCCGGATCTGAGCCGACACTGTGTTGCTGTCTGGGATTGTCCAACAAAAAGATTTACGTTTAAGCACCATAATTCTACTTCTGAATAGCTTGTATGAAGACGCATAAATATAAAACACAAAATACAAAAAAGAAATGTCAAATACGATCAAAGTGCTGCATAAAGGTTTCATAAAAGGAATAGAAAAGTGCCTTGGCCGTCGTTTATCAGCTTCCATCGAGTAGCGGAGGACAGGACGACATCATATCCTGCCGTCCATCATGTCTTCCTGTTTTCATGGACGGTTGCTCGTGGTAAAGGCACTAGAAGTCGTCGATGTCGTGGTCGGCGCGCTCCCTCTTGCGGCGGTCCTGCCGTGTGAAGGAGTCGAGGATGTAGACGGTGTTCCTGGGAGAGGAGAGCTGGAGAGCCGTGAGATACTCGTCCACCGTCTCCTTACAGCAGACGAACTCTGCGCTCGAGATCTGGAGAACACACACACACACACACACACACACACACACACGAGTCAAATCATGCCAGAACATCAGACACGTGTACAGGCACCCGCTTTCATGAGCACTTTACTGCATATAAAGAAGAAGAAAGATTCAGAGATGCGCATAAATTCGAAAAATGTGCTTAAAAAAATAAAAACACGCACTCAAATTGAGATGGATTCATTTCTCATCTGATAAGACGTGGATAAACTACAATGGAAACACATTTACAGAATAAATTCAACTAAAAATTGTGCCTCCGCAAAGGCTGTGATTGGATAACTGGACTAATAGCGGACCAATGGCCAACTATCTTTATGCAAATTTTGGGATATTGCACAAAAAAAGCTGAATGGAAATGCAGAGATGCTTATAAATCTATATTAGAGAAAATGCAAACATACACGAGAGTAAAAAAACAAACATGGCAGAACTACAGCAGCACTGACCAAACACTTCATCAGCCACGCTACAGCTCTTCATGAGCATTGTGGGATATTACATTAAAAAAGAAAAGAAAGAAAGAAAGATGCAGAGATGTGGATAAATTCTAAAAACGTGCATTGAATTAATATTTCTGCATAAAATTATTACATTGACATTTCTGAAATGCTTAACATATACAATGTAATAATTTTATGCAGAAATATTAATTCAATGCACGTTTTTAGAATTTATCCACATCTCTGCATCTTTCTTTCTTTCTTTTCTTTAATGCAATATCCCACAATGCTCATGAAGAGCTGTAGCGTGGCTGATGAAGTGTTTGGTCAGTGCTGCTGTAGTTCTGCCATGTTTGTTTTTTTACTCTCGTGTATGTTTGCATTTTCTCTAATATAGATTTATAAGCATCTCTGCATTTCCATTCAGCTTTTTTTGTGCAATATCCCAAAATTTGCATAAAGATAGTTGGCCATTGGTCCGCTATTAGTCCAGTTATCCAATCACAGCCTTTGCGGAGGCACAATTTTTACTTGAATTTATTCTGTAAATGTGTTTCCATTGTAGTTTATCCACGTCTTATCAGATGAGAAATGAATCCATCTCAATTTGAGTGCGTGTTTTTATTTTTAAATTCAATTCACTTCACATTTATTTGTATAGCGCTTTTCACAACACACATGCACTTTCTGTAAAGCTGCTTTGAAAAGGTGTTTACTGTGAAAAGCGCTATACAAATAAACATGAAATGAAAAAAAAAAAACAATTGAGATGGATACATTTTTCATCTTATAAGAGACAAACTACGATGGAAACTTTACTGAATAAATCCCTCAAAACCCTCATGTGACTTTGCCTCAGCTGAGGCTGTGATTGGATAACTGGAGCAACCAGCGGACCAATGGAATCTGAAACGCCGTCAAAAGCTGCGTCCCAATTTGCATACTTGAAAACATCATAGAATATGCCGTATAGAAGTATAAACTGTGAGTAATTTGTTCACACTGAAAAATCCAAAAAGAAAAAGTGCACTTTAAATACCAGGATGATGCACTAAATTAACGGAAAAAACGAAGTGTGAAATGTTGGACACTTCATGCACACATGTACGTAGCGGAGGGGGAGGGGCTTCAGACTCATGTCGAACTTTTATAATGATAAAACTCTTACACTATGCACAGCATGTACTCATCATTGGGACGCAGCTAAAGTGTGTGATCATGATGATTGGGTGTAATTCCCTCCAGAAGCGTCTCACACACACACACACACACGAGTGTGTTCCCAAACACCAGCATCCGAACGCTAGAGAACACGACAGCGTTTACTGAATTTCGTCTGACGCTCGACACACACTCGTTTATGATGGAGGGAAGAAGAGCAACTTCCATTTTTATTACTGATGCAATTTCCCTGGAATTGACGATTTTGTTCTCTTGAACACGGATTGAAACACGGATTCATTTGCAATTGTTTTTGTGTGACATTCCAATTTTGCAAGTTAACTTCGGACGGAAACAGCTTTTGAGTTGTTGCGGACCCAATAAGCCAATAAAATTTGAATATTGTCCAAAAGTTAATTTATTTCAGTAATTCAACTTAAAAGGTGAAACTAATATATTATATAGCCTCATTACATGCAAAGTGAGATATTTTATTGTTATAATTGTGATGATTATGGATTACAGCTTATTAAAACCTTTTCACAATATTCTAATTTTGAATTTGGGGTTTTCATAAGCTGTAATCCATAATCATCAAAACTATAACAAATAAAGGCTTGAAATATCTCACTTTGCATGTAATGAGTCTATATAATATATTAGTTTCACCTTTTAAGTTGAATTACTGAAATAAATGAACTTTTGCACCATATTCTCATTTTTCCAGTTTCACCTGTAAGTCTCTGGAAGACACACGATATCTTCGTCAAAAAGACCCATTTTCAGAAACTAATACAGAAAACTCATACAGGTTTTGTAACAACCTTAAATTGAGTTAGTCATCTAGTAAATGAACCTCAAAATGTTGCAAGAGTGAAGCGGTGACTAATAATGCACTGCAATTTCAGTGAGTGATATTAGGTTGAAAGGTTGCGGTTTAATTGGCGCTTCTCTGATGTTTTGACTGCATCCGTGTCAGAGATCACATACGGAAATGCAGTTCACATCTTCATTTTGATGTTTTAGTCTGTGCTGTTTTCAGTTGATGTGAAAACAAAACTCATAAACATTATTTGTAGCGCCTACTGTCCAAAAATAGCAAGAACTCGATATGAAAAAGTCTGAGAATTACAGAATTCGGTTCCTTTTATGAGAAAATTCAAACAATAAATGTGATTTTGCAATATATGTTCTCTAAATGTAAATGTCTAGGGAGAAACACATTGAGTTTGAAAATACAATAGATATCCTTTAAGCTACTTTTTTATAAAAATTAATTAGAAAGTAAATACCTCTGCTCTCAACCACTAGAATAATGGAAATATCTTTTATTGTTTCTGAAATGATTGTCTCTATTCCTCAGCATTTCTCTAGTTTTCCAGTGCAAATGTCTAAAGATTCTTAAATCACGATGGATTATTGTACTGGACACAAAATATAAAGTCTTGTTTTCTGTGAAATTTTCAAATCATAAACTCAGTTCGTATCGATCAAAGAAGCAATATCTCAGAAAAATCATCTTCACTCACAGGGAAGTTCTCAGAACTCATTGACAGAACAAAATGAAGTGAGTTTATGCTTAAAACAACAACAAAGATTGTTGAATTTGATCAACAAAAACTTGATTTAAACTCGTTTAGATATTTGTATTGGAAAACAGGACTAAAACACTGACTAAAACATTCATTTTTGCAACATTTAATGCCATGAATATGAATGTAATACTCTCTGCTCTAATTGAAGACCTTTTTAAGGCCTTGATTTGTGTGTGGGCGAATACAATTTATTTATTGATAGTAATATTTATTTAATCTGAAAAAATGTATCAACATTGTTACTGGAACATGAATTTACATTAAGAAAAACTGAGGACTTTGCCTGATTTCAGCCACAATAAGTTATATTCATTAATTGATTATCAACTA
>JARWKJ010000014.1:3527500-3548563 GCA_029959095.1 Rhinichthys osculus | reverse complement strand
AGATATAGGCATTCAGCAGAGCATTCAGAGAGGCATTTGACCCATACTATACACTGACTAATATATTTAGTATATATAACTATATACATATGCATGATTATACTTTTCAGAGGGCCGACATTTCTGTACTTAAAATCCATGTAATGTTCAAATTTTATGAGATTTGGGTTTTCATAAGCTGTAAGCCATAATCATCACAATTATAACTTTTGCACGATATTCAAATTTTTCGAGTTTCACATGAATATCAAAAAAAAAATTTTTTGAGTGAATGCAGCAAAATTGCAAACTTTAAAGGAGATTTTCTCAATATTAAGATTTTTTTTTGCACCCTCCAGATTTTCAAATAGTTCAGCCAAATATTGTCCTATCCTAACAAACCATACATCAATGGAATATATAAATCTCATTTGTTTTATTTACTCTTATGACTGGTTTTGTGGTCCAGGGTCACATATTATAATAACCCTGTACACAAAGATATGGTGCCCACAAATAATAATAAATGGTAGACAACTAAGCTATGTGTAAAATCGAAATCACAATATTGATCAAAAAAAGTAATAGCATTTTTATTCATATTGCACAGTCCTAGTTCAGAGTAACACATGAATTTCAGTTATGATCTTTATTATATGACGGTTCTAAATTATGTTAGTTAATTTCCATTAACAATCCTGTACAATCACTTTTTTTGACAATGCTTTAGAAGATATTCACACAGAATTGTGGAAAAGTGTTTTGTGTTATATTTTTAATTCACACAGAATTATAAACGCACTTTAAATAAACATGATCGATAACACTTTACTTGAAGGGGTGTGCATAAGACTGACATGACACCTTCATAACCATTATAGGACACATGTCATGAATATGAAGGAGGTGTCATATTAAGTGTCATTCCCTCAATTATTACATTTTTAATGCAAATATGGCATTGTTTGAGATGTCTTTGTTATGACAACTTGACATTACTAAGACAACACAACCTGTCATATACATGACATAGCAGATTAATGATCAAACTTTAAAAAGCACTTAGCTTTATGGGTTAACATTACATTAAACTGTCAGGTGGTTGGTTTTGACATTGGCTGTCATGAGGCATTATAACTGTGTCATGAATATTTTTCTTGACCTCAACTACAGTGGTACACATTGAATTTGTCATTAAAGTCCCACTCCGATCATATTTTGAACTATTTTTAAACATTCCCAGTGGTCTTTAAATTATGATTATGCCATTTTTAGCCAAAATCACAAAACCTGTGCCGTTTTCTGGGACTTCGCTTCAGCAGAGCGGCAGTAGCTCATTAGCAATTCGCCTCTGCGTTGTGGGCGGAGCCGTTGGCACGGAGACGCCCCTCCCCCTGCCCGTTGCTGAGAGTTCTGTCTCTCCCGCTAGCTTACACCCCCAATACCGGTGGGGCAACAGTATTATATACACGTTAATTATTATTATCCGAAGTTAATCAAAGTTATCACAGATCACCGATCATTATTTCACTCCAAGACGTCGCGTGTGGAGACTCCCAGTGGAGTTACTACGTCACAACTCCAGTCTATTTTAGCCGGCATTTTAGCGTCTGCTACTGATTCACAGCCATTTGAATGTAGAAATTCTCAGAAATACAACTTTGAGCTTATTTTTCTCAAGATATGTCCTCTAACATCAGAAAAATGCCACAAGAACATGTTAACACCTAGAAAAACATTATTTTCATCGGAGTGGGTCTTTAACATGTTATAATGGCCTCATGACAGCCAATGTCAAAACCAACCGCCTGACAGTTTAATGTAATGTTAACCGATAAAGCTAAGTGGTTTCTTAAAGGAGAACTCCGACGCAAAATGAACCTTTGGTCTAATTACACATTGTTACCTAGTCAACCGTTATCTGAGATTTGTTTTCATGATTATCGAATGTAAATAGTTTTATCTCTAAAAACAGTTTAGCCTATAAAGCTAGTATAATGCTAGTATATTGGGCATAGTGTAATGACAAATAAAAATCGCTTGTTAATACCACTAACAAGGCTGAAAATAGCCCCACACTAACACGGTAGCATAATGAGGGTCCCTACCTTCAAACCGAAGCATTGAGAACTTTGTCAGTGTCCAGACAGTTTAATAAGAAGATATTTTAAACATACAATCAACTTCGCGTATACAGGCAGGAGCCATCTTTGAAATACAGCCTTTACCAGTCGATCTACGAACGCCGATCCAAGCCTGCTGTTCGCGCTCACCTTATCACAACTTATAGCTCGTTCATCTCACCAGCGCACTTGGATCGGCGTTCGTAGATCAACTGGTAGAGACTGTATTTCAAAGATGGCTCCTGCCTGTATAATGTAGTAATGTCAAGTTGTCATAACATCATCTCAAACAATGTCATAATTGAGTGAATGACACTTAATGACAGTTGTAATAAACATGCATAAACCTCCTTCATATTCATGACGTGTCATGTCATGATTATGAAGGTGTCATGTCAGTCTTATGCACACCCCGTCAAGTAAAGTGTTACCGCATGATCTATTGGACAGTGTGATTTCGTCAGTGTTGACAGCGGTGCAACAAGTCTGAACTTTCATTATCAATGGAGAAAAAAGCAGACGCACTGAAATGTCATAACTTAAATCTTTATTTGCCACACCAAACAAAAACTAATTTGTAACAGTTGATGTCAAAAAAAAAAAAAAAAAGAGAGAAGAGAACAGCATCTGTATAACACAGCCTAGAAAGATTTCCGTCTGGCGTCTTAAATTTACAAAAGCTCTGGTGAAGAAATGTACAAAACCTAGCTTCCGCATCTACAGTTATCTATAAAGAAATATACAAATGTCCTACTAAACACCTTTATTGCTCTAAAATCCTCCAGCAGTCTGGCACCGTGTGAAAGCGTCGTCTTAAAGCTGTTTTTGAGAAGACAATGACATCATATACATAAAAACGTGAGCTTTTTTTTTTTTTAGGCACAATGGGATGCAACGTTGGCACAGTCTCTCCAGGCCCACCGGAGCGAGTGACGACATCACCACCGCACCAGCAATGGCACACTTGTGTTTCTTTACAAGCTTGGCCAAACAAAACAGGGGAAAAAAAAGAAAAGAGAAATCCCTCATCACAGGAGATTACATAAAACAGAGGAATCTGCATTGAGCTCGAGTCGCTTGCGGTCGCGTGTAGAAACGTCCCCATTGGTTAAAGAAGCAGGATCCCTTGAGATCGACTCAAAGTAAGAGGAATGTCCTTAAAGCAATTAAACAACGCCCCGTACGAAGTGCATATCTCCTTCAAAAATACAGTATAGCTCTACTCTCATATAAAAATATCAGCTCGAGAACACAAGACACTGTAAAAGAGGGCATTACTGAGAAACGAATGTGGATAACAGTCCTTTATATATAAAAGACAAATTACCTTGCCAATTAAAAGAAAAGTGAGATTCCCTAAAGAGTGAAGTAGCTTTTGCACAGCAAAACTCCTCGATCATCTAGCGGTTTAAATCTTGATCTTCATTAAACAGATGTTGGTTTTCTTCTTAATGATTGCTTAAATGAGGTATTTCTATTCGTTTGTTTGTCTGATATGATATGCGTGTAATCCCATACAGCAGTTCTGTAATGCTACGGTTGACAGTGTGTAGAGAGTAATAAAGAAATCCCAAACCAAGACGAACAGAAAGGCACTGTTGAGCTCCCAAACATATATATATATATATTATTGATCATAGTTTAACATTTAGAATAAAGCAATAGATCGGGACATCGAACGCATATAAATAAACTTGAACCAAAAGATCTACCGAACGCAGATCTACTTAACCAGTCAGGATATTTTGTGTCTTTTGAAAGTAAAATGCTGAATAAAATAACAGTAACACACATCCTTGGGCACCAGCAGAAGACTAATATAAAAGCATGTGGCAAAATTGTATAAATACAGTTGAACACACACTATATTTCTATATAATATATATATTTTCCATTCTTTGGGACAAGAAGAGCAGAATTCCTTTTGGTTATGATGAGATAGTGTGTTCTCTGTGTGAGTGTGTGTTAAGGTGCAGTCATCAGGGGCTGACAGCAGACGAGTGGCGTTTCCCACTAACTCACAGAGAACCTACAAACACACAACGCAGAAGCAGAGATGAGGAACACGTCAGACACCGGACATGCATCAGTGAGCCGGCCGCAGGTGTGTGTGCGGCAGGCGGTGGGAGAGAGAGTGTGTGTGTTCACGTCTGCGGTCTACAGGTGTGTGAGGCGTCTACAGGCGGCGGGAGAGTGTGTGTGTGTTCACGTCTGCGGTCTACAGGTGTGTGTTGCGTCTACAGGCGGCGGGAGAGAGTGTGTGTGTGTTCACGTGTGCGGTCTACAGGTGTGTGAGGCGTCTACAGGCGACTGGAGAGTGTGTGTGTTCACGTCTGCGGTCTACAGGTGTGTGTGGCGTCTACAGGCGACTGGAGAGTGTGTGTGTTCACGTGTGCGGTCTACAGGTGTGTGAGGCATCTACAGGCGACTGGAGAGAGTGTGTGTGTGTGTTCACGTCTGCGGTCTACAGGTGTGTGTGGTGTCTACAGGCGACTGGAGAGAGAGTGTGTGTGTTCACGTCTGCGGTCTACAGGTGTGTGTGGTGTCTACAGGCGACTGGAGAGAGTGTGTGTGTTCACGTCTGCGGTCTACAGGTGTGTGTGGTGTCTACAGGCGACTGGAGAGAGAGTGTGTGTGTTCACGTCTGCGGTCTACAGGTGTGTGTGGTGTCTACAGGCGACTGGAGAGAGTGTGTGTGTTCACGTCTGCGGTCTACAGGTGTGTGTGGTGTCTACAGGCGACTGGAGAGAGTGTGTGTGTTCACGTCTGCGGTCTACAGGTGTGTGTGGTGTCTACAGGCGACTGGAGAGAGAGTGTGTGTGTTCACGTCTGCGGTCTACAGGTGTGTGAGGGGTCTACAGGCGACTGGAGAGAGTGTGTGTGTTCACGTCTGCGGTCTACAGGTGTATGAGGCGTCTACAGGCGACTGGAGAGAGTGTGTGTGTTCACGTCTGCGGTCTACAGGTGTGTGTGGCGTCTACAGGCGACTGGAGAGAGTGTGTGTGTTCACGTCTGCGGTCTACAGGTGTGTGTGGCGTCTACAGGCGGCGGGAGAGAGTGTGTGTGTGTTCACGTGTGCGGTCTACAGGTGTGTGAGGCGTCTACAGGCGGCGGGAGAGTGTGTGTGTGTTCACGTCTGCGGTCTACAGGTGTGTGTGGCGTCTACAGGCGGCGGGAGAGAGTGTGTGTGTGTTCACGTGTGCGGTCTACAGGTGTGTGAGGCGTCTACAGGCGACTGGAGAGAGTGTGTGTGTGTGTTCACGTCTGCGGTCTACAGGTGTGTGTGGCGTCTACAGGCGACTGGAGAGAGTGTGTGTGTTCACGTCTGCGGTCTACAGGTGTGTGTGGTGTCTACAGGCGACTGGATAGAGTGTGTGTGTTCACGTCTGCGGTCTACAGGTGTGTGTGGTGTCTACAGGCGACTGGAGAGAGTGTGTGTGTTCACGTCTGCGGTCTACAGGTGTGTGTGGCGTCTACAGGCGACTGGAGAGAGAGTGTGTGTGTTCACGTCTGCGGTCTACAGGTGTGTGAGGCGTCTACAGGCGACTGGAGAGAGTGTGTGTGTTCACGTCTGCGGTCTACAGGTGTATGAGGCGTCTACAGGCGACTGGAGAGAGTGTGTGTGTTCACGTCTGCGGTCTACAGGTGTGTGTGGCGTCTACAGGCGACTGGAGAGAGTGTGTGTGTTCACGTCTGCGGTCTACAGGTGTGTGAGGCGTCTACAGGCGACGGGAGAGAGTGTGTGTGTTCACGTCTGCGGTCTACAGGCGACGGGAGAGAGTGTGTGTGTTCACGTCTGCGGTCTACAGGCGACTGGAGAGAGAGTGTGTGTTCACGTCTGCGGTCTACAGGCGGTGGGAGAGAGTGTGTGTGTTCACGTCTGCGGTCTACAGGTGTGTGTGGCGTCTACAGGCGACTGGAGAGAGAGTGTGTGTGTTCACATCTGCGGTCTACAGGTGTGTGTGGTGTCTACAGGCGACTGGAGAGAGTGTGTGTGTTCACGTCTGCGGTCTACAGGTGCTGTTTACAGGGGTCCTGTTCTGCTTTTCTCCAGTGTGTAATTGATACGTCACTTATGCTCTCTTTGTTGTTGTTTTGTTGTGATGTCAGCCACTATTTTTGATTGTATTATGATATGTTGATAATTTAACATGTTATGTGTGTTTGTGTTATGTACGCATCTACGGTGGAAACAAATTTCCTCTCGAGGACAAATAAAAAAATTCTATCTATCATTTTCAGTCAGCTGGTGAAACGGTGGGGTTGTGTGACGTTGTTCTATGAAGGCGTGTTTTAGGGCAGTGCTGCGGGTCTGCAGGCCCATAGTGGAAACGTAACTTGATTTTGGGCTCGGTGTTTGAGGCCAGAGGCTATTGGCCCCGCCCCGACCACGGAAAAGCGGCTGATGTATCATGAGGAGTATTCATTTTGTTTTGCCTGTGTGTTTTTTGACTCCCAAAGTCACGGTAGTCATTGACTTGGTATTATATGAATTACCAAACGGCTGCGGTTTCAGCTAAAAACCCTCTTTACGGTTCCACTGAAGAAAATAAGACATCTACATCTTAGATGGCTTGAGGGTGAACTAGCCCTTTAAAGGAGACGTAGCACCAAAACCAGAGTACGTTTACACGACCCCTTTTTTAAATAAAAACGTAAAACTTTGTATGCGTTTTGGCCGTTCGTTTACACGACAGCGGCGTTTGGGCGCCTGAAAATGCTAAGTTTTGAAAACGGGTTTCAAAGTGCAAGTTTTTGAAAACGGTCTCCGTATAAACAACAAAAACGTGAATCTGTGAAGACGATGACGTCATGCACATGTATTGCGTGTTCAGTCTATAGTGTTTCATCGCCATCTACTGGCCTGGCCGCAGAATACAGCGTTTTTAGGCGTTTTGGTGGATCCGTGTGAATGGGGATCGTTTTGACAATGTCTGTACGTGGAAAACTCAAAAGGAAAAACTTCTCTGTTTTAAGCATATAATTGTGGTGTAAAGATAGAGGGTGGAAAAGCATTGCATGACCCTTTCAATGTTTATTGCTAGAAAATGGCATAGATAATTACACAATTTGCAGGTCAGTAAACTGTATCCTCACTCCTAAATTGAAGACAGCTGACCACTATGAGAAACGCATTATCGTGCAGTGTGTGTGTCTGACCTCTGAACTCTCTCGAGGATGTGGCTGATCATGCTGTCTGTGACACCAGGACAGAGATCCTCCGCCACATGCAGACTCTTCTCCAGCTCCTCCAACACTCCTCTCGTCATCTCATCGTCTCGCTGCTGGGATTTCAGCTGGAAAAAAGCCACACAAACTCACTTCATAACCAAGGTTATTATAGTTTTGCAGTTTTCATTCGTTTTTATTTTTATTTCGTTTTGACTTTTTGTTTTCAAATTCAGTTTAGTTTTAATTTGTTTTTAAAGTGGGTTTGCTAGTTTAGTTAAATTTTTTGAAAATGGTCAGTTTTAGTTCAGTGTTTATTAGTTTTAGTGTTAGTATTTTTTTGTAATTTTGGTTATTTGTCAGGGGCAAGATTCAAAAAGGTCTGAAAAAAGTATTGTGTAATAATAACTCAACAAAAACATACAATTTTAGAAAACGTATTCAACAATAACACCAGTAGCTACATTAAATGTACATATGGGCACAAATATGTAAACAGTCTACACAAGACTCCAGTGAGTGCAAAATGTGTAAGTGACGTGTGCCAGGCAAAAACCTAAATAGCCAACAGACTAAAGAAGACACATGAACAGCATGTATTCAACACATTTTTGAGCCACACAAGACCTTGCTGTCAGAGTGTCAGGAGCTCAATCTCTTTAGCTCCTACAAAATCCACACGCCGTACCAAAAATCTACACATCTTCTATACAAAATCCACACCCTATACAAATTCCACAGCTGTACAATTTCCACACCCTACACTAAATTTACCCTATACAACACTCATCTGGATTGAAGCAGCAAATATTCAGTGTAAGAGTAAAAAAATGACATAACATTATATAATATTTGAATCACAGCTTATAGTGTTTTGACATCGACAACCCAAGTGCATTTTACCTCAAACTTGCGACTAGTTAACTTTCTAAAGAAGCCTCAAATCGCTTCTCGGGTCAACATTAACACACTGACAAAATTGTATTCAGAATAAAAAATATTTTCTTACGTTATTTGCTCTATGAAAGACATTGACAAAGACGAAAACTAAGGACATTTACTCTATAATTTTATTTTAGTTAGTTTTGCCAAACACACATTACAGTTTAAGTTAGTTATCGTTTTTTTGTAATGCCTTGTTTTTATTTTTATTTCAGTTAACGACCATGTTTTTCCCCCTCTCGGTTTCGTTAACGATTATAACCTTGATCATAACACATTCAACAGTCATAACTGGACGGGTTCTCATTTCAAATGAAGATTCTGTGACGGAGGCAGTTTTGGTGGTATTGGACCAACTACCGGCGGTGGTTGTTTTGAAATAATAAAATAATAAAAATAATAAACGAGGCTCAAACATCCATTTCATAACAGACATGCATGTTTTTTTGAGCAATCTTCATGTTTGTTTACTTGTTGTAAAAGGTCTGAAGAGCGAATTTGATCTTCCACAAGGGCAAGACATTTTGGCGATGTTTGATTTTGCGCTGCCAGAAAAAGCAAAACTAAAATCACCCGCGTGTGTGAAACACGCTTTACAAATAAACTTGACGCGCCTTACCAAGTCTAATAACAAGCACAAACTGTGTTAAAAAGAATTTGACGTGCAAATAAAAACGTAGGCTATCTTTCCTACAGCGTTTTCTACTTTACCACAGTAAAGAATAGGGCTGTAACGATACGCGATATAAAATCGAAATCGTGATACTCAGGTCCACGATCCTGTATCGCGATGTGAGAAGGCAGAATCGCGATCACACCCCGAATTTCGGCGCGGGTATTGCGCATAATTCTAATCATTCCCGCAGGTCTCCCATTTATAATGCGGGAAATTCCCGCAATCGTAATCCACACAGATAACAAAATCAAATAATTCTTTTAACAACTATCTTCCAGACGCAATTTAACAAACAGCGTGAGTGTTCAGCGGTGCCGCGCGTCTTCTATCTCTTCTCATAATGTGTTGTGCAAGGCAAGCATCAAGCGCTGCGGCGACACACTCGCGTTTAGGAGTCGGGACCATAGACTGTAAGGTAAAGGTCGGGACATGACGAAATATTCACTTGCACAATCGGGCCAGCAGTGCATCGTGACTGAAGTCTTTTTTAAGTCTTACCAGTTTAAACATTCAAGCGATTTTAAACTAATTAGTGCTCGCGCGCTCTCTGAGATTATTTTCTATGCGCACATTCATAGAAAATCCGCCTCAAAAACAGCTGGCCAGTAACTTTTTTTCGCTGATTATATTGCTTTAACACGCAAAATTGTCAATTTCGGTCTTTGTGAGTAGGCTATACGCTAAACATAGTCGGTTTTGTCTTTAATAAGCATAAAACGCATGCCAGTAATGAACACAGAATCCGTGCACTAGCTCTTAAAGTGACGGAAGCCATATGTGTCTGTCATTAATTTTGTTGTCAAAACAACCAAAGATAGCTTTAAATTAAAGGAATCAGGATTAATAGCCTATGTATTTAATTTATTCAGGACTAAAATACTACCCAGTGTTATTTTCCATTTGATTACTTTATTCAGTTTCTGTATGAATACTAGTGTTAGACCTATTCAAAAACTTTTCTCTTTAATTGTATCTTTATTCTATTGTATTTATTTGTGGTACTTTTTTCAATTTAATTAAACAATTTAAATCAAGCTTCCTTGTGATGTGTAAATTCTTAACAACAATATTACCCCATTGTAAAAATGCAATGATCGCAAACATTTAGGCAAGTTAAATGTAATAATTTTGTTTGAAAAAAATGCCCCCCCTTTCTCCCCCTCAAACAAACCCCCCCCCCCCATGAGAATCATCTAAGGGGGGATTTCCCCCCCATTTTCCAAAACGAAATTCAGGCCCTGAGAACTACCACATCTTTAAATTACTATTAGTATTATTTGAAGTTAACATTATAAAATACGTAGACCTACACCACAAAACTAGTTGAGGTTAAAATTTGACAATTTCAGCATTATGGACGTGAAATTTGCAGCCAAAACTTGAAATATAAATTCTCAGAAAGAGCATTAAATTAATCCTCAATTGACCGGCAACACGTCCAACATGCAGATGCATATCTTACGGCACCATCCCGAAATCAATTTAGTTGGAGTACAGAACACAACCCAAAAGCAGCAGCCTACACTGCCTAGTATAGTTTAATCATTTGCATAGTTATTATTGTTCTTTGGTGTTTAGATTATACAGGTTTTTCATAATGTTATTTAATAAAAATAGCAGTATTTTTTTTCTTCTCTCAATCTCTTTTTTTCACCACAAGCCCCGCCCCCTCAAGCCCCGCCCCCGTGATAGAATCGCGATACGAATCGAATCGTGGGTTTGGTGTATCGTTACAGCCCTAGTAAAGAATGCGAATATAATAGGCCTACTTTAAAGCGAACCAAAGAAAGAAACGTTTATAATCCCCTTCGAAAATGGGTGAGACGTGAGTGAAGATTTGGGAAAAGAAACAAGAGATTCCATGTCCAGTGGAATAACTAACAGAATATTGTTAAATTCGCTGATTATTGGAGGACCAGATCGCAAAACAGAATTCAAAGCTTAAATTTATCGGCTCACGCACAACTCTCTCGTTCGTCACCAATCCAAACGTTTGGCTGCGAATTTGCGAACCTATTATTTATTTTGTAAACAAAGTTTTATGTGCTTTACTCGTGTCATAATATTCATGTAAAACAGCATTCACATTCAAAAAATGTGTTTTTTATTTCATCTGACCTCTAGAACGTGAGAAGACTAGGTCCCCTACCTCAGAAAAAACAGGAGCCATGACGGTGGTTAAACTGACGGACTTCTTCTGCACTTCTTCGGCCTGAAGGGAGGCGAGCAAAAGACACAGACGTGTTCTCGATTAACCAGTTTCAGAATGTTTTACATTGAATATCCAAATCTTCATTGAGAACGAACCATTCCGTTGGGCTGTTTCTTTTCTGGCTTCTTCTTTCGAACGGTTGTGAAGGACCATTCAGGAGACGATTCATTGTCCTTACTGTTGCTCTCTCTGTTAGGCACACACACACACACACACACACACACACACACACACACACACACACACACACACACACACACACACACACACACACACACACACACACACACACACACACACAATTAGACCATCAAGAACACATCGAGAAGCTCGGCTCAGGGTAGTTTGATCAATTTAGGGTGTGTTCACACTCGGGCTGTCAAAATGGCTGAAAAGCTAAATTCAAATTTCTTTCTTAAATATTAGCAAAATTCAAATTTAGATTTGAATTCTAAAGGCAATACTTAATGTTAATGTTAGAGAACAAAAGTGCTGTTGTCTCATATGCCCACAAGAGGGCGCAAGCGAGCTCAGTAAGCAAAAATAAACCAAATCAGGCATCACATCTTTTATTGAAATGATTCACTTTTTAAAGTGCATTAACTTTTGAAACAATTGTTCTTGAATAAAATATAATTTACTTACTAAGATTTTTCAACATTGAAAATAATCATAAATGCATATTAGAGTGATTTCTGAAGGATCATGTGACACTGAAGACTGGAGTAATGATGCTGAAAATTCAGCTTTGATCACAGGAATAAACTACATTTTACAATATATTAAAATAGAAAAGAGTCATTTAAAATTGCAATAATATTTAACAATATTCCTTTTGTTGTATTTTTAATCAAATAAACACTCCTTGGTGAGGAGAAGAGACGAAGTCTGGCCATTGATTCTATTGTGATCCTTCATTTTAAACAAGATCTAGAGAGCAACTACTTAGTGGCATCAGG
Source organism: Rhinichthys osculus (assembly GCA_029959095.1). NCBI lineage: Eukaryota > Metazoa > Chordata > Actinopteri > Cypriniformes > Leuciscidae > Rhinichthys > Rhinichthys osculus. The sequence goes on along the minus strand of JARWKJ010000014.1, from coordinate 3,536,503 downwards.
CATTTTAGTGATGAAAGCAGGGTGTGCACTGCAAAATTGGTTTCCTTATTCAGGATTGTGTTGTGAATGTATTTGTGTGCTTACGAGTCAGAGTCAGAACTGGATTCTCCATCACTGTGTCCCTCGGCTTTCCAGCGCTTCAGTCTGTCGATGAGGTCGGAGAGGTGGGACGTCTTCTTGGCATATTTAACTATGAACTTGTGCTTCAGAAGCTCCTTTGCTGTGGGCCTCTGAGAAAGGAAGATATAATGACATTTTATTACCGTTATCACTTTACAAACACATCAGTATAAGTTTGTGTTGCACCCTTTATATGCTGGCAGCAACGGCTCAAGATACTGGCAGTGCCACAGTATTCACAAAACAGCACAGTACTAAACACTAGGGGCTTTCGCACCGGAGGAACCGTTTCATAGTTCCTACAACTATTGGCGGAAGTTCCCCGAGTTTGGCGCGTTCGCACCACAGGAACTGGGAACGATTTCAGTTCTAGGAACTCCTTTTGGAGGAACTAATTTAGCTAATAGCTAATCTAACCCTAACCGTCCTACCCTAGAGTCGGCCTAGACCAGCGCTATAGGAACTGTCCGTGACGTCAGTGTTCGCTGATTGGCCGCGAAACACCAGAACACGCCATTATTAAAAACACACAGATTATAGCCTATATATTTACTCCAGAAACTAACTCTACGAACATGTAAAACACTGATAGATGAGCCTCTCAACCTTTACACTGAGGAGAAAACCCAACGTGACTTTGAGGAGGCCGAGAGAAACATGATTGTGTTTCTGCTCAGCTAGCGAGGATGTAAAATCGCTTGAATGTTCAAACTGGTAAGACTTAAAAAGATGCGCAAATGGTAAACTTTAGTTACTCACGATGCAATGCTGGCCCGATTATGCAGTGACAATTGTGTCAAAAGTGTTTGCAGTGACAAACACTCACGCTGTTTGTGAAATTGCATTTCGCAGACAGTTTAAAATGACTGATTTGATTTTATAATCTGCACGGTATGGCAGGTTATATTGCTTAAGTTTCCAATTGACTAAAGATATAAGGTATTATATTATATTATAAGCACATTAGTACATTGCGAACAAAGGTCAGATATTATATTGCATAAAACTATATTCTAAAAATGGCATAGCAACCTGTGCTTTAAAAAAAAAAAAAAAAAAGTAAAAATCGAGAATCGAATCGAACCGTGACCTTAGAATTGAAAATTCAATCGAATCGAAGATTTGGAGAATCGTGACACCCCTAGTTTAAGTACATCATTCCTCAATCAGAAAGCAATGCTTTAGCTGTGCTTACAAATGTAGGGTCTTTGTTGAGACAGGAGTCCACGAACTCCTTGAAGATCTTGGAGAAGTCTCCGTTGAGGGTGGGTGGCGTGTTCTTGGGGATGTGGAAGAGGACTCGCATGGGGTGCATGTCTGAGTTCGGCGGCTCGCCCTTGGCCAGCTCAATGGCAGTGATCCCAAGAGACCAGATATCAGCCTGAGAGCAAAACAAACTGCTTTATGAGGTCCGACACAAACCGAGCAAGCCATAATAAAATGACTTTCAGAATAAAGCAAGAAGGAGTGAGTTAAAAACATCATTGCTTTATAACCGTACTTTAACACAATGAAAGCATCTCAAATAATAATAAAGGAATTTTTAGACGTCATCATCTTTACATATAGAAATGAAACATATCCACTTTTTTGGCATCCTTATGCTGTTTTAAAGATTAACATTGTAAAGCATGAATAAAATAACCGATTAGCTTGTTGGAGGAAGTAAAGTTTATGTGCGATAAAACACTGTGATTGTATGTTAAAGTACAATATAACAAAACACGCTCACTAGATAAAAATCACATATTTTTCTTTCAAGTTTAAAGGTAGATTTTTGCACCTTAATTTAACAGTTAATTTAAACTACTCTTACGGTCAGAACACGACAAACACAAACATCTCACAAATCTGAGGTAGAATCTTCTAAACATTTATAATGATAAAATATTTATATATTTTATTATTATAAAAAAAAACATCAAAATATGCACAAGTAAACTTATATAAAATCCTTTTTCCGTCTTTTCCCCTAGAAATAAATATCTTAATAGTCAAATTAATTTCTTAGTTTCTACATGTGCTAACGGGTAAAACAGGTTTGTGTCGTCGCAATATTAATATTTAGCGTTTTGTCTCTTAGAAACGCACATTTGACAGTAGCTTGAGTTTGGATGCAGATTTATGTTCATTTACAAAAACAGTAACATCTGTAAAAATTAACAACGTTATGTTTGTATGGTAAATGTAAATATTCTGACAGTTTGAGTTAAGACTTTTATTACAATTAACCATTGGTCATCTATAGAATCATACCTTTAGATCATGATAATAACAGGTAAAACCACACATATTGCACCTCACCATCATGGTAAAATATAGTTTCTATGGTATTAGTTATGAAAAACAATAGCCTAAAGACAAATGCTATAGCTTAATAACAAAAATCATATTCCATTACACCTTTAATACATCTCTACATTAATAATATAATAAAATTCGATATGAACACCCCACATTTCTGCCACAATCCCATGGTGCAGTTAGCGTTACAAAAGTAAATCATGGTGAATGATGGTGATTTGTAGATTGAAAAGACTTCGGACTGTACAGTGTTTGTCCGCGCGGTTTCATCTGGGTTTAAATCTCAGAGTTCTTCGCTGAATTCAAGGGCTTCTCACTGGATCTCACAGCGCTGTTCAGTGGTCACGTGACCGAATCTGCCGCTTTAACATTGAGCCGAGCGGATAAATGGTCTGTGTGGTGAAGTTGATGCATAAACATATCAACATTTGTTTAAATAATTTTATCGAGGAAAATTATATTGCAATAATTATCACCCAGCCCTAAATGATATGTATGTTTATATATCGATACGTGTCAACACTTTAGCCTTTAAAGGAGAACTCCGGCGCAAAATGAACCTTTGGTCTAATTACACATTGTTACCTAGTCAACCGTTATCTGAGATTTGTTTTCATGATTATTGAATGTAAATAGTTTTATCTCTAAAAACAGTTTAGCCTATAAAGCTAGTATAACGCTAGTATATCGGGCATAGTGTAATGACAAATAAAAATCGCTTGTTAATACCACTAACAAGGCTGAAAATAGCCCCACACTAACACGGTAGCATAATGAGGGTCCCTACCTTCAAACCGAAGCATTGAGAACTTTGTCAGTGTCCAGACAGTTTAATAAGAAGATATTTTATACATACAATCAACTTCGCGTATACAGGCAGGAGCCATCTTTGAAAAACAGTCTCTACCAGTCGATCTACGAACGCCGATCCAAGCCTGCTGTTCGCGCTCACCTTATCACAACTTATAGCTCGTTCATCTCACCAGCGCACTTGGATCGGCGTTCGTAGATCGACTGGTAGAGACTGTATTTCAAAGATGGCTTCTGCCTGTATACGCGAAGTTGACTGTATGTTTAAAATATCTTCTTATTAAACTGTCTGGACACTGACAAAGTTCTCAATGCTTCGGTTTGAAGGTAGGATTTTTATTTGTCATTGATCTATGCCCAATATACTAGCGTTATACTAGCTTTATAGGCTAAACTGTTTGTAGAGATAAAACTATTTACATTCGATAATCATGAAAACAAATCTCAGATAACGGTTGACTAGGTAACAATGTGTAATTAGACCAAAGGTTCATTTTGCGCCGGAGTTCTCCTTTAATAACTGCACTGAGCTTCATTTTTCTTAATAATTAGTGGTTTGCATTACAACACCGATTTGAGCTCTCACACTCATTATGGCCCTGCTCTATAAAGAACGGTGTGATTATGGAATCATAATTAGGGAGTTGAGATGATAAACAAGCCTCCTGCAGGTGTTAAAGTAGATTAAGCACAGAGGGACTTACCTTTGAGTCATAAGCAGACTGTTGGATGACCTCTGGTGCCATCCAGAACGGTGTACCCACAAACGTCTCCCTTTTGATCTGTGTGTCTGTCAGCTGTCCCGCCACACCGAAGTCTGCCAGCTTCACCTCTCCAGACTCAGACAACAGGACGTTGGCGGCTGTAACCATGTAAAGATAAGAGACGATGAAGAACAACAGACACAGAAACTTTGAATCATCAAAAACTGATGAATTTGGCAAGTGGGGCATAAATGACATACCCAAAATAAAAAGGTTGCTGATCAGAAGTCATTCTGAATAGACACAAACATATATTTTAGAAAGCCAACACTTGAGAGTTTACCGTTCAAGATTAATATGGAGATATACAAGCTCAAACATAAAAACTAAAATATTAAATATATATTTTTTAAATGCATAAAATATTATGAGGCTGTGTTGTATCAACTAAGAAACACAATGACCCTGAAGCCTGAAGTGTACTCGTACTTCTGAGGATGTTGAATGTTATCTCTAAAACTATGAATTTTATGAAACCTTTTTTAAGACTATGTCATGTGAGTTTTTAGAGATAAGATGCTAATAAGATATTTTATTGCCCTGTAAATGCCCATTTGCAGTCTATTGCCTAATGTCTGGTGAGGAGAACTGCCCTTATTCATGTTTCTATTGTTCTCACTCGACGAACCGGTTTGTTCACAGAGAGCCGCTTCACAGTGCAGACTTAAGTCCTTTTTTGGCATCTTATCGCACTTGAATGAATGAGAGCGTGATCATTGGAAAATAAATTAATTGTGTTTTAAGAAACATGTTCATTTTGACACCCCTAAGATATAACGTTGAGAAGATATGAATATGAGTAGGGGTGGATATGTAGGCTATGCATAGATGTACATGGGAATGTTATTGTTTTAATTGTTTTTATTTATTTATGCATATTGTTGTGTTTTTCTGGTGTCCTTGTGTGTGGCGTATAGTGAAGCCAAAGACAAATTTCCACTTGTGGACAATAAAGGAACTAAACTAAACTATAAATAATGTGAACGTAGTGTAGGGGTGGGCGATTTGAGCAAAAATTCATATCACGATATTTTTCACTGTCCGGACGATATCGATATTATATCGCGATATGAGAAAAAAAAATTGGAATCACATTTTAGTACACCTTAGTTAAATTACAGGCAAAATATGTATTTTAACCATATAACTAGAAAAAGATGAGGGATTTAATTGGACATCTTTAAAAAATCTTTTTCTATTGTGCCATTGTTTTTCTCAAAAAGTGCAAACGTGCAACATGAGGTCGGCCTGAATTCACTATTTTACTTGCTATCTCTTTCCACTTTTTATTTTGCGGGGGTCAAAATAATTCCTTCGTTAATAATTCGTAAGACGAGTAACACTGGAGTTTGGTTTATTGAATACGTTATAATCAATAAATATGAAATAGTGTGATTTCAGAGAGGTTTGACACTTAGGCCTAATTGAAGACAACATTATGTTAACCGAGAAGTTTTTGTATACTGACCAAAAGAGAGAAGTAGGCTACATACATCCTGCTAATTCAGTGGTGAGAATTTAATTGTTTTTATTTATATTGTTGTCCATTTATCAAACTTCCATACCTCTTATATAATAATTATATATTAATAATGCTTGGACACACTCGCTATCGCTTGCGGAGTTCGCTTCGCTTTTTTCCAGTCCGGCGCCTCATAGACAGTCACGGTGTGTGTGTGTGTGTGAGAGAGACACGTGAGTGACAGAGACGGAGTGACAGAGAACGAATACACTACATGTTTTAAATAGCGTAAAAAAATAAATGAATAACGAAACGCATTATGTGGCGGCCGGTGTTGATCATGTGGCGCACTGCCACGAATTAGTCCATGTGTGGGAAACACTGGACTGTTACCATGCTCTCTGTGCTTGATTATTAATGCCTGTTCATCACGCGAGTTGGACACAGAGGAAAAGGTTAAACGTTCAGCCTCGATTTTGTATCGTCATTAATAGGCCTAGTGTTAAAAGTTGTAAAGAGTACCAAATTGAACAAAGCAATATAACTGAAAAATTTGAATTTATGAATATCAAAAGGTATTCTCGGTATCGCAAAATCCATATCATGGTACAACATAATACCGGTAGTCACGTTGATACCGGTATAGCGCTCACCCCTAATGTAGTGCGCATTGCATTTCCAAATGCATGTTGAACTCACAGAACTTGCTGGAGTGAGAAGCAGCATTTACTGTGAACCAAACACGCTATTATAAGCTGCATGTGTATAAATGAATGTAGTTTCTCAAACTCAAACATCACAGCTCTTACGGGTGGTTGTGAATGCATGTCTAAATTGGTAAAAGTAAAAAAAAAATAAAAAATAAAAAAAAAGGTCCAACATTAGGAATACTTTTAGCTGTGTTTTTGAGTGCAATTGAGTAAGCTAACGCTGTCTAGATGGGGTTTTTCCTGAGTTAAAAATACTTTGCCGGCTGCCAAAACGAATCTTTTTCCCGCAAAAGATTTATTCTGATAGCCGGCTGCTTTAAGCACTTAAAAATATTCCTGTGACTGTTTGTGCAAGCGCTCTATGAAACGCTTGCAACATGTTTTTGTAGCCAATCACAGACATATCTGTTGAACGTGTGAAAGCAAGGGCCAATCAGATGTGTTTAAGTTAGTCAGAATCTGCGAATCCTTTCATTATAACCAACAAAATATAAACACAATGTCAATACAATATTCATTGCACATCTTTATTGATTATAACAGAAGTTTTTGCAAGACTGCAGATTTGTGTGCCTCGCGTTGTAATTCACAGCTTCAGTGATTATAATCTTTGTTCGCTTTCTGTATAGAATACATTTAAGCTGTTAACATTGCAGAGTTTCTGGATTGACAAGTGTATTTAAATGCGTAATTGAATCGATTGACCGTGAAAACCATAGCAATGGACGGAACAAAACAATCTGATATTATGTAAAGTGATGCAAATGATTAACTCTGCCACTTTTTCCATGCAATGTGTTACTTTATAGTTCATTTTATTTCCTTTCAAATCAGTGACTTTTTGTAAATAAATTTACAGATTTTTATTTATAAAATAGTTTTTAAAAAAGCACTTTGTTTTATGATCTGTCCTGACAGTGAATATATATATTTTTTAGAGAATAAATAAGATAAGTAAATATTACAAACTGGTTCTTTGCATTAATTATGGATGTATTGTCAGTACTGGGCTCGCGGTTCACATGGGAAGATGACCATGTTCATCCGCCACCACCCAAAAATTATTTTGCAAAACTCTTTAAGAGAGAATGAGCATCTTACTTATAATAAACCAATCCAACGCATCTGCATTGGTCACGTATTTTGACATGACACACCACAACAGTTGTTTAAGGCTGTCTTAGGGATGGGAATTGATAAGATTTTATCAATATCAATGCCACTAACGATTCTGCTTATCGATCCGATTCTTTAACGATTCTCTTATCGATTCCTGATAGCACTGTGTGGGGAAAAGTAGTCTTTTTCGGGGGGAAAAACAAGTTGTTTTATTTGTTTTAAAGCTTACACTTGACTAAGCAAACTGTACTTTTTATGTAATTTATGTAATAAATGGAACCTTATTGTAAAGTGTTACCGATTAGTTATACACCGATTAAACGTCCCGTGAGTTCAGTGTTGGAAAGATCAGTTGTTTTAACCATTCATTAAAACGAATCGGTTCAAATGAGTCATTAGTTCGCGAATTGGACGTGTCATTATCGGACGTGTGCTTATCCCGGCAGTTGGGACATCCCACAAGATGTGTGTCATCACAGAAAACATTTCATCACTGGATCGTTTTTTTTCGTTTATTTGAAGTGTGATTATGTCAGCTGAATGTGCGGAACACTTTTCAGAGAAGATAAGGCAACGTATTTTAGCACAATTCACACCCAGCGGCAATTCAGGAAAAACAAATCTCCGAATGCTCCACATGAAACTTTAGTCTCCCTACCTTACCATCGTGTCGTTTATTTTGATTAATATGTGCGAGGGAGAGAGGAAGACAGCGCTTAGTTTTGAGACGGTGAAGCCTACTTTCGCCTTGCTCCGAAGAGAGAGAGTGCGTGCGCGCGACCGGGGCTCTCTCCCTCTCTCTCTCTCTCTCTCTCTCTCTCTCTCTCTCTCTCTCTCTCTCTCTCTCTCTCTCTCTCTCTCTCTCTCTCTCTCTCTCTCTCTCTCTCTCTCTCTCTCTCTCTCTCTCTCTCTCTGCTCGATCAGTTTAACATGCGCCCTGTCACAAGCGCAGCAGTTCATCTACATTACCAGAGAGAGACAATTTTACTCACTGATCAAATAAGACTTTGCAGGACAAAGATTAGCTTTGGACGTGGTGCTATGGTGCTTGATAAAGGACAAAAGGGACAGTTGTGAGTTCACGGTCTGTATACATGGCTGACTCAGAGCAGGAGCATCGATAAGAGGACTCGTTAACGTCGAGGGCATACAATATCGATGGATCGTAAAATTTAGAACCGGTTCTCGAGTGGAACCGGTTTTCGATTCCCATCCCTAGTCTACACTGGACACTTAAAAGTAAACATTATAATCTGATTAACTGAATGGGTGCATAACGATGTTGCATCGCAATGTCTCGTTCGCTTTATGCCTTTAATCATTGAAGGCCTAAAAGCAGCGAATTTTGGCTTGCACTCCTGTTCCCGAAGTTGAATGTCTTTTCATATGTAACGCGTCAATCATGATCCCAAACTCTTGCTATAGGTTGAGCTGGAAAGAGATCTGAGCGGGCCGCTCTCAATGTTTTAATGGTGCTTGAGGAGCTCAATGTTTACATTTTTGGGAGAGAAACCTATGAATGGCAAAATAGTAGTCAATGAATGATAAACTGGGTTAAGATATTGTATTTTAACATAAAAAATCTTACATATCCTTTAATGAAACCGCAGCCTTTGATTTAATGATAATCGTGATTTGATAAGATATGATTTTTTCATTTCAGTTTAATTGTGCAGCCCAATTTGTTTATTTTTATATTACGTTTGACTTAATT